>JANJGK010003409.1:0-27500 GCA_039081455.1 Macrobrachium rosenbergii
TCTCTCTCTCTCTCTCTCTCTCTCTCTCTCTCTCTCTCTCTCTCTCTCCTTCATACTGTAAACACTTAAATGAAGTGTACCAATATATAATTTATTTTTCTCGTACTCAAATACGAACAGAACGACAGACACGGGACATGACCCAAACACGCCTCCCCGCCATCTGTCTCCTATTCTCTTACCAGATTCAGGAGGAGGCTGAATTTCTCCATTTCGGTGACAAATGTTCGGTGAAGTAAACCTGGCTGACTTTCTTTCGTGCTTTATTGGCGCCGTTTGTCATCGCCCTTTGTAAACACTTTCACTGAAATGTTTCATTTCAGTTTTCGCATATATATATATATATATATATATATATATATATATATATATATACATATATATATATATATATATATATATATACATATATATATATATATATATATATATATATATATATACATATATATATACTGTATATTATATATATATATATATATATATATATATATATATATATATATATATATATATATTGTTAATTGACGCCATACGTGAGTTCCACAGCCACACACTCTTTCTCTCGCCATATACAATATATATATATATATATATATATATATATATATATATATATATATATATATATATATATATATATATACACATATATATGTGTATATATATATATATATATATATATATATATATATATATATATATATATATATATATATATATGTGTGTGTGTGTGTGTGTGTATATGAGGATTGCGTTAAACATGAACAACATTTGAGCAATGCCAAAATTGAATCTAATTAAGGAAGAAGCATGACTAACAGTTTTCATCCGGACAGAAAAAGAGAAGAGGAAGGGAAAGTATTAACTAACTGAATGTTAAGCAAGGGATTATAAAGCGTCTGTCTAACGTGTTTTTAATTGCGAAATCATTAGGCTGAAGTAATGTCATTTACAGTTCGTTTTCATTTCGCGTGATTTATGTATTATGAGACGCTAACGAGCGCAAACCAGCAGCATTTTCCATAATGTACTTTAGATACTTTTTCCTACTTTTATTTTATTTTTGAAAAACATCAACGACCGTGAGTCCCCTTTAGTTATAATTGTAAATAAAAGAGTACAATATACACTGCACATAGAACAATTGTTCTCTGAGTACTCTAAACCGCTGTAATAAGTTTTAGGAAATTTCGTGTCTTCGCCTACCATAAAAAAAAAATAGATTAATAATAACGCAGGGATGGGCGTATGGGCACGTTCCATTCAAAACCCACTATTTCTTGGTTGACCCTTGCTCTGAAATTTATATATATATATATATATATATATATATATATATATATATATATATATATATATATATATATATATATATATACATATATATATATATATATATATATATATATATATAAATATATATATACACACACACACACACACACACACACATATATATATATATATATATATATATATATATATATATATATATATATATATATATATATATATATATATATATATATATATATATATATATATATATACAGTATATACCACTGGTTAGACTTGTAAATGTGTATCTAAACTGTTGCACTTGCTAACGAAAATGAACTTCCAAGGGAAAAGTTTTGTCACTTACCAAATTGCAGCGATTTCCGCTAGTTACCTCACTTAGCTAAATCTCTATTAACTCTATATTCAAATATTCAATTTTCTTTTCAGGTTGTGCAAGGGTGCAACCCTTTCCTGGAAATTATTTCATGAGTAGAGAGAAATCTTGTCTGGAAGGAAGTCTGAGCAATAACTATTTCTTAAAGGTTCCTTTTATATTTATTGCGATATATAAATTTACGGTAGAATAAAGTAATCAGGTTTATATATTTCTTGAATTTTTGTCTCAACTAATCGGAAAAAAATAAGCAGATTATTTGATTAAGATTTCGTTCAAATGTTCAAATCTAGGTGAAAATTTGCCTGTTTAGCCATATACGACATGTGATTATCTGGCAACAGTGATGCATTACTATAGCCTTTGTTTTATGATTGTAACTGCCCGAATAAAGATAGTAGAAATCATAAAACATATAAAAATTAATTTTTCTACTTTCATGAATTAAATTGTCATTTACATTTAAAATAAAAATATAAAGTAAACACAAGAATATGACACAAAAAGTTCCAAAATACATTTATTTTCATTTGCTGCTTTTATATTATTTAGAATGGTTAAGTTGTTAGGTCAGTGGTAATCTCCAGTCCAACATGCAATAAGCCTGACCTCAATTGTAATAGAAATGCGAAAATAAACCATTCAGGATTTTATTTGGGGGCGGAATATAAAGTTTTAGATTGAGTTTTTTGTTTGATTGTGCTTGTCAAAAGACCAAGTTTTGCCTAATGACATAGATCCATATATATCCCAAAGGTTAAAAATAAAATCCCAAAAGGTAACACATATTGAGACATAACCGCTGACTAAAGGTGCAAAGATTTCAGCCGATAGATACAAGTCCCAGCTGCGCATAACATTCAAGCGACGCCGTTTGTTGGAACAAAGTGTACAGATATGCGACAGAGAGCTTCGTGTATTCAGAATGCATAAGGGCTTTTTACTCCAGCGAATACCAAAGCGCCCTTATCCAATTATTTTAACAATTCGCAGTCATACTGTGCATTCGAAAACTCTGTACCCAGAGGGAGAAGAACTGTCACATAATTTTAGGGTGTGTCTCTCATATTTGTTTGCTATGCGAGATCCTCGTGGTTTTTTTTTTTATCTTTTGTGGCGATGGAAGTATTCATATTCAGATACTTCTGAGTTGGGCAGTGCTTAGACGGGTACTCACCAATGAAATGCACATAAACCCCCTTGAAAACCAATGGTGAAGAGTGTGAGGGTAACAACCTCATCCAGTAAATATCTACTGAAAACTAGGAGGGTGGAATATTGTAATGCAACCTTCTCTAAAGAAAATGAGCCAATGCTGAACAAAAATTCTTTTTTCAACGAGCCGTTTCCTTAACAGGGGTAGCTGCAGAGAAAAAGCAAAATAATTCTTACTGCCTGCCATATGAATGCTTCAGTTGCAGAATCGTGGATGAAATCTCTCTGCAGAAAGCTTCCACAACGCATCCTTCTTATTCCTACAAAGAAAGGTCATCAGTAGCGTGTCAAACCATCTATCAAACTGTGTCATCAATCATTACCTTTCACCTACTCTGGTGCTTCCTGGACATCATGGTCCTTCCTTTCAAATACTAGTTAAGAGCTATCTGTCCTTCCTTCTGACAATTTCGAATAATACATTCCTTTCATTAGCCTATTTATCCCTGTTCTCTCTACAATACCAAATCACTTCAAACCACTTAAATTCTTCTTGACCTATCTGTTCTTCTTACGTCACTTTGACAAGGCAATTAATTCGTCTCAACAGCTTCATTTATTTGTTTGTGTTCAGCATCCACAATAATTATGCATCTATAAAGGGAAATTGGCTGAACTATCCTGCACAAATTCCAAGCCTAGTTTCCAAGAATGGTCCAGGCCTTGCAATCTTTATTTATCATTGGCTTATCACATGGTAATTAATCAACAGGTGAGAAGTCTGTTACCAAAGCCAAATACTTACATTCGCACTTCGCCAAGCAGCAATAGGAATAAGGAAAAGACAGCATAGCAATAGCGATAAATAAAAGGAATGAACGTGCAGATAAGCACGGTATATATAAAAATTAAGGTAAAATGAAACCGTAAAAATGGAAGTTATAACCAAGTTATTGTATGCATGTATGTAAGTTTTTACTTATTGCACTGTATTGTATTGTAATGTAGGTATGATAACAACACTGACTCGGTTTGTAATGAACCAGAGCTAACAGGAAAAGAAGACACTTCAAGAAATAATATAAAAAAAAGCTGGACCAGAGGGAGTACCCTGAAAAATATGAGACAAGTGAGAGCTGAACCCATCAGAGTATCTAAAGGAAAGAGGAGTGAAGAGAGATGGAGTGCCCAGAGAGACAAAATGTTTTCCCGGATTCCTTTGCTGAATGGACAAGGAAAGGAAAAGTTGAAAAACGCAAATCTCCCAGGGAAACCGAACAAGATGTCAGAGGGCCTAAAGTCCGGCCGTATATCCTGACGGAGGGAGCATTGAAGGGAAGGAGAGGAGACCGCGACCATAAATCCTGACCATGGCAACATTGTAAAATCTCTTCACGCGATAAATCTCTCGTAAATGAAATATCTTTCAGGGAATGCTCGCAAACTTTTCAGCGGAAGAAACAGCGGAGAAAAGCTCAAATAGATGATACGGCTAGATACAGAGAACCCGTGTAGGAGCGTTAAAGCAATATATATAAACGGTAACAGCAGAACAGTGCAAAGTATGCTTTCCCTCACGTAAGTATCATTACGGCCTGAAAGCAGTCTCCTAGGATGGATCAGAGATCATAGATAAGTGTATTAGAAATGCACTTGTATTATGAATTTATATTGTTACATAAATGTCTAAATTAATGAAGCATTACTGCCTTAATGATACTTGGTAAAATAATAATAATAATAATAATAATAATAATAATAATAATAATAATAATAATAATAATAATAATAATAATAATAATAATGTGTAAATACATCAATTAATTTTGAAAGATTCTTACAGGCGACATAGATATATACTGTGCTGTAAGAAATATTAACTGTTCAAAGGAGCGGATGAGGCAATAAAAATTATGAAGTATATTTATATTTTCAAGAGACGAAAGATGACGTCAAGGTTACCGCATATGGAAAATTATTCCCCTTCTTTGCCTGACTTCCGTAATCCTTTCACCTTCAGCATTTTCGAAGGTTTCAGACAGCAGAGGAAGAATTCTGAAATCTCACAAGCTTTGTGACGTCGTAGTGACTGGGCTATACTGAGGAGAGGGAGGCATAAAACAATGGGAAAGGTCGAGAAACTCGTGAGAAAAGAGAAAGATAAAATAAATTGAAAGGTCACGAAACTCAGCAAGGAAAGAGCAGGAAATTGTTATGTCGCCGAATAAGAGGAAGCCATTGAATTTATCATTCTGGGGATGGAGAAACACAGTTATATCGGGGATAATATGTGATGGTTCGAGCGAAGGGGTTTGGGAAAAAAATATCCTTCAGAGCAAAAACTGATAAGTTATTTATTCTCTCACATTCTTGAGAAAGTGCTGACTGGTATGAACACCAGAGCGTAAAAATATGTTAACGCGATGACTGACTGTATTTACCTTAAAAAACTGTATTGTGACAATATGAGGTGCAAAACATCATTTCCTTAGATAGCAATGTATTGGACATTGCTTTCTCTCTCTCTCTCTCTCTCTCTCTCTCTCTCTCTCTCTCTCTCTCTCTCTCTCTCTATCCATATATATATATATATATATATATATATATATATATATATATATATATATATATATATATATGTGTGTGTGTGTGTGTGTGTATGTATGTATGTATGTATGTATGTATGTATATATATATACATATATATATATATATATATATATATATATATATATATATATATATATATATATATATATATATATATATATATATCACCATGCATGTTTTCCATTCCAGCTGATTTAGCAATTTCATTACGATCTGGCCAAGATTTCAATCACTGATACTATTTAGAGTTATTTGGCTGATAAATGGGCCGTATATTTGATAAGATCGGTAATTTATTGATAATTAATAAACACCTACACTTAGTAGGGGTGTTTTATATCGCTTGATTTATTTTTCAAGAAAGTCAACTTATTTCGTAAAAGTTGCCTTCTCGGGTAAACCACTGAACGAGTACGAAACGAAAGGAAACCCACATTTTTTTCTTGTGACAGGAATTCATCAGTATTTTTTCATAACGCTGAAAAAATTCTTTTCCAATTTCCCTCTTTATTCTTTTTATTCAGAATGCAAATGCGGCTCAGAGAGGAAGCTACACTGCCAAAAATGTCACAAAACATTTCCAGAAGAATAATCGTCACAAAAATGTCGCAATGAGTTGTAATTTTAAATTTTCTTTCTTGTCTGGATAAGTTTTGAAACTTGGCTGCTTCACCAAACCCAAGAATTTCCCATTTTTTTGTTAACATTGCAACATTAGTCTCCCTTCTTTTCCTACCGGAACCTTGTCTCTCTGACAAGCATGTTTTGATTCTAGGGCAGATATTGCATTTGTATATCCTGAAACATTGCGAAATGTATTGACGGAAAATACTTTTCTTCCCTCTTTGTTTCATCGCTTGAGTTGTTCCACTTTCTACGGTTCGGAGTTCGATGCTCGTCTTTTTGGCTAACCTGGTAATAGCTTGTCTGTTTGGCTTTATATGTGTTTTTAGTTTTCTGTAAAAGAAAACTAGTGAGATGGTTTTGTCTGTCCGTCTGCACTTTTTCTGTCCACCCTCAGATTTTACTTAAAAACTGCTGAGGCTAGAGGGCTGCAAATTAGTATGTCGATCATCCACCCTCCAATCATCAAACATATCAAATTGCAGCCTTCTAGCCACAGTCGTTTTTATTTTATTTAAGGTTAAAGTTAGCCATGATCGTGAGTCTGGCAACGCTATATGACAGGTCACCACCGGGCGGTGGTTAAAGTTTCATAAGCCGCGGCTCATACAGCATTATATGCTGTACAGAAACTTGATTGCGCCTAAGAAACTTCGGCGCATTTTTTACTTCTTTCTATTGTGAACAGACCGAGACAGGTGAGACAGCCTAAAATGACTCCGGCTACGTAGGAAGCGTGTTTTTTTCTTTTTTTGTGTGCCTCAGAGGTGAAGGCCTGACACACTCATCACTATATAAATACTGACACTGGTACAGAACTCTACGTCCTAGAAATGAGTGGCTGACTACCGACTTCGTTTCTAAAGCCTGGAATGAACTAAAAATCAGAATGAATGAACATAATGTTTTTATACAAATAGCAGTTATGAGAACAAAATAGCCATGGCATCTACATTGACAGCTTTCTGTAGAAAAAAAAAAAAAATAAAACTAACAGCAGGGGATAGTACAACTGCAAAGCATCCCAAGTTTGGAAATAGCTCTTGCTCTTGCTTCTTGTTACCTCTAATTTTTTAGCTCCTCGATCTTTTCTCTCACATTCAGGTCTGGGCTATATAAAGATAAAAACTTAGGTGTTGTCAGCTTGTGCGAAGAAAAACTGCCTTGGTGTAAATTTGCTCATACGTACTGTAGTTATTTTGCAACCTGAGTATAATCCATTTCACTTCTTTTGAATATTAATTAATGTTTGGTTATTTTTTAAAATAAATATTCATTAATGTTGGTGATTTCTTGTTTTAATAACTGGAAACCATTTGCTAATGGTAACTGATGACCTATTCATGATGCTATGAGTAACTAATTATTTTTTTATATATACTACACTTGAAGGCACTTAGTTATATATTCCATAAAAATTTCATTTGAATGTTTATTCTTGTTAAAAGAGACGATGAATTGAGTAGCCATAGTAAAATCACGTTCTCAAAATACAGAAAAGAACTTCCTACAGTGTATATAATTCTGATATCTATTTTGATATTTGCATAATTGAAGCATCACTCAACGTACCCAGCACAAAAGGGATACAAAATATTAGCTGTATTTTGCTATATTCTTTAAGCTTACTCGATGAATGCAAATTAATCCAAATCTAAAGAACGTCTGTTAGTTTGATTGTTCAGTCATCACAAAAAACACTAAACGATTTATCGTTGTTCAGGAATGAGAATATCTAGTGTATTATGGTGTGAGGAAGAGGGAGGAGAACGATACAATAATCGTTTAGATAAAAATACAGTCCGTCTGACCCCTTCGTTCGCGATACTATTGCAAAGGAATTACAGAAATATCGGCTAAAAGCATTCGTATCATAGTATTCCAGAGGTGTCTGAACCGAAAGCCGTAAGGAAGAAAAGCCAATTTTCTAAAAGCCAAGAGTTGATAGGTGGGGCTGGACAGATGATATTGGTACTCAGAACGAGGACAAAATATTAACAGGGCCAGACGAACGGGATCAATTGTCGTTAGGAAAGCGTTTACTTGTATTGGATGCTACATAAAGTATTGGAGGGGATATTATCCTTTTACAGTGGGTACCGTCAACTCTCCCTGCTTGGTCTTTATGTTCTAGAACTGCCATTTCTTTTATTCTCGAGGATACGTCTCTTGGCATTCACCGTTCGCGTGTGCTTTGTTTTTATCGCAGATGGCATTCGAATAATTTACTTTCGACAGGAAGGTCGGGATGATGGTACAGATGGAATAATTAACCGGAAGATGTATAAAAACTGCACCGATATATATCACGACTAATCAAAATCAAGACTAGAACATTCAAATATCCTCAGAAACAAATTTACCAAGATTTTGTAACCGACAGAGCGTAGGAACCGGTAAATGACGGTTTGGTTAATTAGTCTTACAATTATGTTGGTGCAATAAAATTAGATAAAAATCCTCAGAAGGGCGAATATATAAACAGCTTTTGGGCGAAAAATATTAAGATATCTAATGAAATAAATACTTATACCTTTTTCTTATATCACAGAAAAATGTTCTGATCCCCAAAAACAAATTGTGTAACTGGTGATGATAAAGTGGAGAGAATGCGGAAGTAGAATTTTTATTTGAATCTCATTGACCTTGAACACAGTCTGCACATCATATTTTTTCTACATTTAAAAAAAATATGGAGAGGGCTGCATCTCCTCTTCACATTTATATTAATATTAATACTTATAAACTTATAACACTTCGCACTGGCTTTTTGAAAGTAATGGCTAATGTTTTATATTCAAATTTGAATTTTGACCGATTATTGTGGCATTGACTTTAACATTCGGATCCAAGACACAAAATGGTCAGCCCCCATCACCAGTGGGTGATATATGTGAAAATGGAAGTAATTATATTGAAAGATCCACGAAGGCACAGATGTTGAAATTAGTCGTAGTTATCAATTGTCCCAAAAATGGAGGAAAGATCAGAAAAGTGAGTTTGATTCGACCGTAAAAAGATATTTCTATACGCAGGTGCGAAAAACTCGCTAAAAACAAATGTTTATCTGTCACGTTTTTATCAAGCTAATTTAACTTTCATTGCCTGTCCAATGATATATACATTTTTAAATTTTCATTTAGCCAAATACTGCGTAGTATAAAGCAAGGAATAATATGCAATTTCTCATCGTTGTGACTTTGCCCTGTATTGTACTATTTTTGCATTTATTGTAAGGGTAAATGCTTGTACTTTATTGAAGTTTACTCGCAAACAAAAAAAAAAAGTCAAAATAAAGGCTCGATATGAAATAAAAAAGATATATGCTTGGCCAAATTTTTTCATGATTTTTCTTTACCGGTGCAAAACAACGGTATCTTAATATTCCATTGTTTGATACCAAGGTCCAGTAAATGTGTGAGCGAGTTAGTACAGGTAGCAGCAGTATTTAGCGTAACTTAGATAACAGCCGTAATGTATAATACATCCACGCTCGAAGAAACATAATGAAAATGGAACTTCGAATTCTTTCCATAAATTTATATATCAGTGAGGCATCGTAAGTGTAAGTTAAAGAGTGCATTCATCGTATATCGCAGAAACAGGCATCTCTTCAAGCAGATAAGCCAGATCTTCTGAGAATGCCAAGATAAATAAGAAGTCTCCTGGGATGTCGCGCATCTCCTGCATGACTCCTCGAGCAAAACGCCGCCCATCGCCGAGTTCCAAACAGGAAGTCTTAAACAACTCTCCGAAGATTCTCAGCGAAGAGGAAAGTGATTAAGACACCTTCAACAAGTTTTCTTATTTTAGAAAACGAATTTCAATCTCGAAAAAATCCTGAGAAATTGGTGGGTTTTGGCGAATATCCATGAGAGAGAGAGAGAGAGAGAGAGAGAGAGAGAGAGAGAGAGAGAGAGAGAGAGAGAGAGAGAGAGATTGCCTCCAAGTATGTAAAAAACTGACGTTGGGAAATCGTCTTCGGAATCTTGAAAATCTGATATTTCACGAGTATTTTCCTAGTAGAATGAATCCTCTTAGATGGGCTTTGTTGTTACAAGCAACTTGATAATCCAGGAAATATTTGATTTCATTTTAGACGATTGATTTCCTTACAGATTCTAGGGTGGCTTCCACGTAGTTCGCTGTGTGCTTAAACTTGACATTTATCTTACACGTATGTTTCCCATTCTTTAGATTCATTTATTCTGACAGATATTTGCGTTCATTAGCCGTAATGAACTCCTGTGCTTGCGGGTGAAAAAGAATAAAATTTGCAAATCATCATCGTTAACGTGAGATCGGATATCTATGGGAACGATGAGGTTCCTTATGCATTTCATCTTTTGGATATCAACATATCAGTAGAATCAGCCAAAACTATCAGGAAATCCCGAATTTGATACTGAAGTGTGAAGGCTTTTCTACTCTCCTGCGAGTAACGGCGTGTGTTACCCTCAGTCAACTAAAAGAACCTTTACTTTTGCAAGTTGGCGGAACACACATTTGATATCTGCAATGGAGAGCATTGTCCATAAATCTCTCTCTCTCTCTCTCTCTCTCTCTCTCTCTCTCTCTCTCTCTCTCTCTCTCTCTCTCTCTCTCTCTGTTGTGTGTGTGTGAATTACCATAAATGACCCTGAGGAAGACACACAACGATACTCAAGAACATTTCTGGCTATCATGATAGATAAAATAAACAGAATAACTTTACAGTCTACGCATTTAGGAATACAGCATCATTATTCAAAAGAACGTGATCACTACGAAGTAATTATTACTTGGAAAAAAAATTGTGTGATAATTTAGAGTATAGTGAAAAAACATTCCATATATTAACACAATTCAGTTATATATCTTTTCCTGTCTATGATTAGTCGCATGATAAATACACTAGCTAACTTTTCGTAGCACAGTCAGCGGATACGTATTCAACAGATTATATCAAACTGGAAATATTATAGCTTCTCTGCTGAAGTTTTTAAATTGTGTCTAATGGTGGTAACAGGTAGGGAGGGATCTTGGAATTAAAAAGACACTGAACTAACTTGAAGGAAAAGTCACTGGGGTTTTTCTCAGGAAGGAGAACAAAGGAGACTCAGAAGTTTGATGGAAGAAAGGACGCTTGAGTGAAGTTTCCTTCGCGCAAATGAAGAGGGATTTTGACGTTAATGAAAACACAATTAAGAAACTTACTGAATGGCAATTAGCTCCCGAGTTTGTAGAACAAGAAGGGCTGAGCAAATTGGAAATGAGATACAAAGAAGATAGATATAAAAGAAAGATATTTGCTACAAGTCAGTTCAAAAGATGATGAGCTAGTGTAGGGAAAAATGAGACGAGATGTCTAGAAAATTTTTTCACACCTGTTTAAATTTTACTATTTCCGTGTGTACAGAAGCCAAGGCTGGAATCCAACTGTGAGATGACACCAACTAAGATTTTGAAAACAATTTTGAACAAACAAAGCAAATACTTGAAGATTTTATATAAACATACCTATATATGTCTGTCCAAGGAAAATCTCATCATTTTGAAACGAATGAATAAATAGTATACGTCCTAAATGGAAAAACTTAAATTTAGTAATTAAAAAATATCTATTTCAACAAGAATAAAGTGATAAATTGGCAGATGTCACATAAAGCCATGAAACAGCATCGAGTGAATATGCCCAGGGGAGAGCTACAGGTTTCTTTTAGATGACCAGCAATAAAGACGAATTCGTATTTGGCAGTTTGAAGGAGGTTTGAGGCGGCCCATAAATAATGCTGGGAGCGAACGAATGGCCACATGAACATATATCTTTGTGAAAGAGAGCAAGATTAAAATAGGAAGATGATTTAAGCATGATTATAGTAAAATGGATTTAGTGGAGTGTACACACACACACACACACACACACACACACACACACACATATATATATATATATATATATATATATATATATATATATATATATATATATATATATATATATATATATATATATATATATAGACATTCCTAAGGTTGCCGTTAGTGCTCGGTATCCTGTGCAGGTCTGCCTGCACAGGCGACCTGCACAGCCGCACCTGAACGCATTGGGATACGCTGGGGGTCTTGGAACGTATTATCCACGTATAATGGGGCCCTACTGCATATCATAGTCAAATAAATACCACTGGAAAGATGGACTTTGCCTTAGATTTATTCCAGACGCAAGAGTTTCTGACAGAATTATCAGGGAAAAGTGACATGACTATACAGGTCAAGCATAATTTCCCTATGGCAATGAATATTTGAACAAAGCACCCATCGTTACTTTTAAGTATAATTCGATATCACCAAAAATAATTTTAAAAACTATTTAATATTATAATTTAAAGAAGTGAACGTATTTGGTATAACCTAAACAAAAGCAAAACGAACAATAAAAATCCCACCAACCAACTGAACAAGAACAGAAAATCTTATAATAAGAAATTATAAAGATTTTCAACTCGAATGTTTTCTGCAAAAGAAATATTATAGAATAAAACCTGAATACCATACTCAAATAGAGAGAACTCTTCTTCAGAAATGCACAGAATTCACATGTCTTCCCAGCAATTCCCTTGTGGATTCCGCGATCTGAAAGTAAAAAAATTAAATTATCATTAATTTTACTAAGTAGAAAATTATCCAGTCACAAGTCCTCTACTAATTTACCGTCGATTACAAGATCCAAGTGTCAAAAGCAACTTCTCGTTAAAACTATTAAAGATGAAACCTGTTTATTAGGACGATACTTTATGCATTGACCTTTTCTCTAATTCAAATTTTCGTGTTTCACTCTTCTTCTTCATCCTAAAACTTAGACGTCTAATTTAGATACCCTATTCATCAACCTGGCGACCTGTAGGCTACTCTTTCCTTGAGACCAGACTACGTCAAACATTCTGATTCACCTTTTCAACTATGAATGATATTCCCGTTTGCTTCTTTTACTAAGTGAGCCCTTTACCAATTAAGAAGTCACTGCACATATTCTTCACTCCTGCTTAACCTCCTCTTCTTGCCATCCTACTTCATCAAATTCACCATTAAATTTTAATCTCTTCATAACTCTTCCTACTTAATAAACGTTCAAGCAATCCTATTGCCTGGCTCTACAGATAATCTTTGCTACGTAATTATGGCCTGTCCACACTAGCGGGCATGCCCGTCGGGCACTTCAGCCGTTTATATTTCCTCTCGCTTCTGAAGCATCGTTACCAGTCAATCCCATCGTTCTGGCTCCACACTCGGTCGGTCAGTATCTGATCAGTATAGTGGAACGGGTTATGGGAACAGTGTTTGCCCGCCGATCAGGCCTGCTCGTCTGGACAGGCCTTAACCTTAGCGTTCACTCTTATTTTCTCTCACTAAACCTTCCATATCATTGTCCTACTGTGCTTTTTTTATTGCTACTTCTTCACAGGTATCAACAGCCCAACCCCCTTTCCACCGAACCAGTGAACTCATCAGGAACAATTCGCAAGCCTCCCCTCTTAATCGGTGTCTTTGGCCTTGGCACAACTTTATCTTCATATTTGCAAATGAAAATAAATTAAATTTTCATCTTCCAATAACTCCTCTTAACCATTTCAACAACTCTCCACACACACTATATCTGTCTATCTATCTATCTATCTATTTATCTATAATTATATATATATATATATATATATATATATATATATATATATATATATTATACTTATAAAATTATCTATCGTTTTAGTACATTACATTAAACCTTGGTTAGATACATTGATCCCAAGAATTGCCGTATATTGTAAAGAAATAATTTTGATGACCGAAAAACAATTAAGTTTCTATAGCGAATAAAGCCCCTTTCCACGAAGTTATGCTATTCACGATCTGGAAGTGATTATTTACACAGCTAAATTCTCCGCATTTACACCGTTCAACGTTATTACTGTACTTTTGAATTATAAACCACAGAGGCAGCATTATTTTCCATAGATTAAAACATTTTTGCAATTATTGACTTACAAATCGTTTCGCGTCTACGTATTCTTGTTCAGTTTTAACTAACTCGTAGCTGGTAACTCTAAGCCACATTAATAGGAAAACTAATGAAGCTATGGCATTGCTTGTTCACGCAGACAATCTAATGACCTGTTAGGCTGGATCCTGCCGACACGGAATGCGGCATCGAGAAACGCCACCGCAGTACTCCCAATATCCTCGGTGTTGGTCTCAAAATTGACTATCGTTACACAAGGAAAACGCGACCAATTGAAGCTGTATCTCTATCAATCAAGAAAAGTCATTGTTCGTTCTAACGTCTACTAGTGATGAACCAGTGCTATTATGTCTACGTGTTAATAGTTACTAGCGTAATGAACCAAGTTAACCTTCCGTACATATAGGACATACAACACTACCAGCATTTTAGTTTTTCGTATACTAATCCTCAGTGGTTTAGTTAATTTCATCCCACTCCTTTCTCGAGTGACTAATGTCGCTCTAGGACAGTCGTTAGGCTACTTTCCTACCTCCTCAAATTGCTTTCCCACCTCCTCAAATTAACTAACGTAACTATGGTCAGAGCCAAGGATATCGCAGATTACAGTTTATAATCTAACATCAAAAAATTATCCTTACATAACTGTAATCTTCTATCCACACTACATATGGTCAAGCTTTGATCACTTCTGTCAATCAGCTATAGTTACGAATAACCATTCTTCAGTCTTCTTGAATTTTGAAGTAACAAGAACCTTAATACTCAGGTTGAACAAATAAAGAATTAACTACATACTTTGTTGCTTGGCTAATATACGTGACCAGTAAAATAGTTTTTAATTCTTACCCATATGATATTCATAAAATATTTACTACAGTTCTAGTATCCAGGTTCTGATCTTTAGTTAACTAAGTTATTTTCCCCAGAGACTGAAGCAGACTACAGTCAGTAGTTACAGTAACCTTTGTCCAATGCTCAATTAAGTACTTAAGTACCTTCAAGTTCAGGTACACTGACGTCTCTCAAGTCTTAACTTATTAGTTCTTAGCAACCATTTTAGGCCCTCCAAAATGAAAGCCACTGAATAGGAGCAAAGTTTGAATTTTTAACCTTATTTTTTTATACCCAACCATACAAAATATATTAAGGATAAAGATAATTTACCATTGTTTTAAAAGCATAGTTCATTGGTAATCTCATCCAGGACAGTTTTGTGAAACCTAAGGGAAATCCATGGTATCATTAGAAGCCCATCATGGCAATTGCTCAAGTTCTGGGTCCCAGTTTCATACTGCATTTGTTTCTAATCCAGGAAAAACTTCCGGCGAGTATACTTCACTCCTTAGGAATTAGGTCACACAGTCTCATCAACCTGGAATAGATAAAAGCTTAAGGACCGGTTCAGGACAGTAAACTTACTTTACTCTAAACAGAAATTATAACGTGAAACCTATTAGGAAGGTAATCGTTCCGAGAAAAATTTGCAACTGAACTTTCAAGAGTTAACTAATTTAAATAAGTTTGAACTAAAAAATATTTACCTTTCAGTAATTATGTATAACTAATCTAATATTTTCACTTCGTACAGCACTAACGACTTTACGAGGGTCTGCGTTTAACATTAATCAGACATGCCACAGCAGATTTAGGATTAAGCCTGAAAAAACTGTAAACTTCTGCTAGTATATCAAACTGGCAGTGTAATGATGATGAATGAAAAAAGTTCTTACGCAGTTACATACATGAACTAGGTAGTTACAATAAGTATCAAATATCTAGTAAGACTTAAGTTTTAACTTTTAACTAATTTTCCTGGGACTTCAGATTTAGCAATCTATTTAAAATGGACCTCTCTATGATTCAGTTAACTAAAATCCTATCAAACTTGATATAAACACTCACCAGTAGCTGGAGACAGTTTTGTCCGGCGAGATTTTCCTCCCAGGAACTAATTATGGCAGGACTTTCGTCCGACCATAACTAGTTCAAGGGAGTACCTCCACCCCTAAAGGGGCACCGCCCCTATAGGGGTGGAGGGAAAAAAAAAAGTTTTTGTACAGATACAAACAGCAAATCACTCACCGTTTCTTTCTATCTTCTCTATTTACCTATCCTCTTGAAAACTGATGCGGGTCAAACACGTTCTCCGTGAAGATTTCATCGCCCAAACAGAAGACCGGTTAAGAGGTTTGAATATTCATCATTGATATGTACTGTCACCCAAGTAGGTACTAACACGAGTGCACCTGAAATATATTAAAGAACTCAAATCAACTATGCTCCATATACCTTGGCGTAAAAGCAGATTCACCATCTACCCCATTGTTAAGAAAGAACCAGGAGTTAATGTAGAATTAAAAGTCAGGGAATCATTAAAACAAAAGTTCAACAAAATTCGAACTAATCGACTCACAAAGAAATCGGTTACATTAATGACTCAAGAGTGGCAAAAACTTAAAAATCTATTAATGACTGGAGTGTCAAAAACTTGAGAATCTATTAATGACTAGAGTGCAAAGACTTAAAAATCTAAACACTAACCTTATACTATACTACATACCAAACTGTTCCGAGATGTTTGCCGGCCGACGTAGGAAGGACCCGGTTCATCCAGACTACTTCTGACGAAGGCAGACATTGTTATCCAAGGACGATCAGCTCCAGGAGCAACTACCAAAGGTTAATCGTTACCGAGAGCTGTCGCTCGATGCTCCTTGGCGAGAATCAGGACAAGAGCTTTCGGTTGCTCCTCGGCTTCTGGTATTGGTCTATTTACTGGTTTTCTTTTGTCGATGTTTTATTAATTCTTCATGAACTGCTTATGTGGTATTGAATCGGAGCTATTATACAGTCAGACGTGATATTTGTTGTTTATTGCATTTGTAAAAATCTTTCCCATATAGGGGAAGCGTCTTGATTTTCAAACAATGCACATGCATATAATATCGAACTGACGCCACTTGTCTGCCCTACATTCCAAGGATCCCAACAATGATCCTTTATACCTGGGCCGTCTAACACCATGCCCACGGGCCAAAAGAGGCCCGTTTGATTTTGAAAGTGGCCCGCTAGAGAAATATACGTAAAAGTTTTATTTTCTTTTTTATATCATAAAAATTTCTTATTCTTAAATTCTGAGTAATTACACACACACACACACACACACACACACACACACACACACATATATATATATATATATATATATATATATATATATATATATATATATATATATTGTACATACATACATACATACACATAGGCGGCCAGCAAGCATTACTTTTGTTTTTTCAAGAGTGGCCTTCAGAATAAACAAATTGGACGGCCGTTCTTTATAGCTTTAAATCTAGTTGTCTCTTCCGTGTAATAAGTTTATTCCTTTTCATATCCAAACACAACTGAACCATCAGCCTTTGGGTACGCTTTCCAGGTCTTATAACCAATACATATTATTATTGTATGTAAAACTTGTTTAATTTTGCTAAATCCATATTCCCTCACTACAAGATTTACGAGGTTCAAAAATTACCATGAAAATATTTATCATCAGCAAGAATAAAATCAATGAAAAAAATATTGATAAATATAAAAAAAACATTTCTTTTAACAAGTGCTATATTTTCAATCAACCGAGAACTTCTAAAGCTATAGGCCAGTTTCTAACTTGTTCTGTATTTCAAAGACGTCCCAAACACAACAGGATCAGGATATTCGTTTCAAAGGGCTGAGATGCAGTTGCTATTCTCCCTATTAAAGGTAATATTCAGGACATGCATACATTCAATGCCACTCTCTTGGTAGTGGTTATATATATGTATATATATCTATCTATCTATCTATCTATCTGTCTATCTATCTGTCTATATATATATATATATATATATATATATATATATATATATATACTGTATATATAAATATAGCCACAACCAAGAGAGCGGCATCGAATATATGCATGTTTTGAATATTACCTTTAAGACCGAGAGTAGTCACTGTATCTCAGCCCTCTGAAGTTTTTATGTATATATATATATATATATATATATATATATATATATATATATATATAAATATATGTATATATATGCATATATATATATATATATATATATATATATATATATATATATATATATACATATACAGTATATTTTATATATATGAAACAACTATATATTACAAGGACGAAGAAACTGGAAAGGGAACACGACAAAGTAAACTAAAAAGGGCTTTCCATTGTTAGGTTCCTCCAGATGGCATGCTATCGGGGATCTTGAGCGATCCTAAAGGATCCAAAGGATGTCGTTGACGTCCTTTAGATATTCAGAAACGGGAGCGGGAGGGAGGAGGAAGGTCAAGATATATTCGCTTCCATGATTCTCCCGAATGTGAGGCTACGATGCTCTTGGAATGCATTGGGGCAATGAACCTCGCATAGTCCTCGTCTTCTCTTATCCGACAAGAGGGGAAGAGGCTCGAGTTTAAAGGATTCCAGAATTTCTTGTTTGCGAAGTTAGCGATCTTCGTGGGGCCTTCAACTCTGCACACAGGAACACTCACGGACGCAATAAACTCTCGTACATACAACCTCAAATTCCATTATAAATACACACACACGCATATAAATTATATATATACATATGTGCATATATATATTTATATATGTATATATATATATATATATATATATATATATATATATATATATATATATATATATATATATATATATATATATATATAGTAAGTTATAAATAGTCTTCTGCGTTTTTCTTAGGGTAATCTAAGAGAGTTCAAGTCTTCTGAGAAGGAACCTGATACTGAAGATTTAATGATGAAATATTGTCACTTGATGACTTAGAGGACGTTGTCTGTATTTCCTGACTGAATTTATTCTTCTTTCTCACTGTCTCCACTTCGTTTGTTCTCTCGTGTTGATTAGAACCTATACCTAAACCCCGTAGTTTCCTGAATTTGATCCTCGGGTGTGGTGGCACACAAAATGAATTTTCCGGCAAAATTATCTTTGCAAAGTTGACCTAAGAAGTGAAGTAAATATGCAGTAGTTCTTGACACTTGGTTGTCATGGTGGGTAGTAATCTGACTACATTCGTTTTCCATAAATTCTTATTTCAGTGGTTTACTGTTTGATCTTTTGACTGATTTTTTTTTTCCAGCGCTCTTGAAAATAACAGAGTAATAGATATTTAGTCGGAAGAAATATTGTTAGTATGAAATTTTGTACATTTAGGTATATACATTTCTTTGACAAAATTAGGTAATTATTTTTTTTAGAGAACATTTGTATAAAAGTCTCAGATAACCTTTACGACAATACGGATTTTTGTCAGATGTCAGATTAGTCAACTATTCAAATATGCTGTTGAATAAAGAACGAGTTTCCGTTCTTAGTATAACATGTAATTCATATGAAAACCGTCTGTTCAATGTAATTCTGTGTCGTTGCACATTTCAAGATTTTCCGCCTGTTTTCTATTATATGTTATGTTTCTCTTAAAAAAAAAAATACATCTCCGTGTTCACTGACTGCCAGTGGAATGATCTATTGAGTTTTCCCCTCTACTTTCCTTGGTCTTTCTACCCCTGGCCACTGTCTGACGTCATTTCCCGTCACATAGATCTAACCTTTTAAAACACGTGTCGACATCACACAGATTCTCCGCCTTTAAGTTCTTCCCAGCTTTTATCATCTGCTGGCTTCGCTTAACGGATTATATATATATATATATATATATATATATATATATATATATATATATATATATATATATATATATATATATATATATATATATATATATATATATATATATATATAATTTATATATATATATATATATATATATATATATATATATATATATATATATATATATATATATATATACGTATATTATATATATGTATATAATTAAATAAAGTCATATTTATTTAAAAATGTTAGTTGTTCGTGTTTAACCTTAGTTAAGGGTTTTTCGATTGACATTCCTCACTTTCAGTCTCATAAGAATACATCGACACCACGGATTTGAGAAAGGAGAAGAAAGAGATATAATGTGAAAAAGTGCAAACTGTCGATGTTTTGCAATGTTTACTTTTCTTAGATTTTTTCTTTCTTTTTCTTGGGATATCCAGCATCGCACGCGAATAGTGTCTTACCAACCAAACAGCTAAAAAATACACAAATACCTAGTGTCGCCTCGATTACTTTACATTTTACTCAAATATAAATAACTAAATGAATTTTTCCAGATTTCATACTTACAGAGATGTTTTTGAATAAATATGTTTTATTGTGAGAATTACTTTGACAGATGTTAAGACTTACAATGCAGTGATCATATTCAGGGTTAGAAGAGTATACAAACGAATGGTCCATGGACTAGAACGCTAAAATATGCCACCTTGCTGCTTTTGCAAGTATTTGATGAGTAAGATTTTCTTCTAAAGATTATTGTGGAAATCTTTCCAGCAGTCTGACAAATGACGCCAGTGTATGGCTTCAATAATATGAATCAGCTCGAGAGACTGTGGTCCTTGTGTTCAAGAGAAGAATATTTCTAAAGAATCTCTTCTACATAACCCTTGCTAAAACTCCGGCCCGTATTGTACGCCCATCTACCCAAGATACAATACAAGCCTTACAACGCATTCATATAAAGAAATACACAGAGCCAACATACGTACATACACGCCCTTTGCAGCAACAAAGGTGTCAGAGAGTATGAAAAATACTGGAAGCGACTTAGGTTATTTGTAGAAGGCACGGTATGAATATATGAACACGTTACTGATCTAAACCTTTACTGATGTGATATGCATATCAATACATCTTATGTAGTTAGGTCAAATTTACATGAAGAAAGTCTCTTGAACCATGAATATATGCGTGTTGGGGAGAGGTGGGTGGGGTGTGCTATGTTAACGTGGGAGTGTGTGTAAACTATGATCATTATCATCAATAATATTTAATTGACACTTTAGAAAAAAGTTTTCATTATGTATGCTCCACAGTCTATTGTTATGGCATTTGGATAATCTTTTCAAATTAGATATCCGAAACATCATTCCGATGATCAAAAGGTATAAGGGGTGAGGCCTTCAAAATCATTAAACAATAAAAACTGGTAAAATTAAATTCTATGTGAAGAAGAATACGATTTTAGTGAGACCAGCGTAAGGAGCAATAAATCGTCGGCGAATGAACTTTGCAGTTTGCGAAGATTTTCGATCTGATGGATGTTACTGCGGAAAATTGATGGGAAGCTGGAATCTTGCTGTTCTCTGGGAAATATACTGCACCATATATCATGTTAGCTTCCTATAAAAAAAGAAACCTGAGAAGTGTTTCCACAGGGAAAAGTTCTTTACTTCTGTTTGAATTTTACTTTTGTAAAAAATTTACTAAAGGATTTGCAAGTGTCTTTTGTTAATCATGCAAAATGCTTAGGCTTAATTACTTCTATTCTCGTTTTCGTAGTAGCTTGTGAAGATCAGGATAGTTAACTAACACGCATTTCTTCTTCTTCTTCTTACCTTGTGTGAGGAGATGGAAACCGAGTCTTCTGCTCCTCTCACTGATTAGGCATTCCTTGGTGAAATTGATGAGTACAGCGATTCCTTCGCTTTTGCAACCCTTTAAGAATACCTCTTGGTTGTTTTTCCTGGACACCTGTTCAAAAACCAACATTTTGTTTGGCCGTTTTGCTATGGCTTCCGGTATACCGTAGAATATGTAAAGTGTATACATGTATTTAAGTTTGGTAATAGAAAACAATTATACATAAAAAACAGAGGTAATAGAAAACAAGTACACACAAAATAAAAAACAGAAACTGCAAAAACAAAACAAAATAAAAGAAGTGACGAGCATAAAAATAAAATAAAAATACCGTTTGAAAACTTAGATGTCCACGAATAAACATTGCATCCGGGAGATGTCATGGCGCTCTTTCTGGTGGAATATCACAAACACATGAAGGAAAATCTAGGCAATTTTTTAGTTCTCTGTAAAAGAAAATTGAGATGGCTTTGTCTGTCCGTCAGCACTTTTTCTATCCGCCTTCATATCTTAAAAACTACTGAGGCTAAAGGGCTGCAAATTGGTATGTTGATCATCCACCCTCAAATCATCAAACATATCAAACTGTAACCCTCTAGCCTCAGTAGTTTTATTTTATTTAAGGTTAAAATTATCCATGATCGTGCTTCTGGCAACGCAGTAGCTACCAACAACACATGCCACCACTGGGCTGTGGCTGAAAGTTTCATGGGCCGCGGCTGAGAGTTTCATACAGCATTGGGCCGAAAAAACTTCGGCGCATTTTTCACTCGTTTTTTCTAAAATTTTCTAGAAGAAAGACAGTATTTCTATAAATGAAGAACACGACAAATATAAGGTAATCCCTTACAAGCTAGATCTCGCAGCATTGTCACCGGAAGGAGTCGTTTGTAAGAAATAAAGGATTTTTCTACACATCTAGCCGTATTTGTCTCTGCCCCTACCTTTAAAGGAATAGGCAACGAAGGCGGAATCTCTTTTATCCTTTCCCGCGTAATTCAGCCACATTCGACATCCTACTCATAGTCTGAACTGTCCTTTTGGTCTTCTAGCCTGCTGGGTGCTAGCATCTTTGATCTCTGATCTAACAACGAAGAGAAAAAAAGCAGGAAATTGTTATTCCCGTAGAATTTTTCTTGTAGGTTTCGGTACAAAGGAGAAGAGTCGTTCTTGTGAAGTAAAAGATGAAATGAGCAAGTGTGTTGATAATATAGTTTACTGTTTTATCCATAACAGTTGTGATGTTCACGTATTGCAGACATTCAATGTACATAATAAGAAATATCAAACACACGTGGAAAATAATCATCAAAGGTAAATGCATGTAACCTCCGAAAACTGTATCTTAAACTAGATAGATGTAAAAATAAACAAAACAGCTTTATTTCAAATCACACCCAACGACTTGAAAGGCCCCACTCCTGATTTGGATATAAATGATAAGCTGCGCACACACTTCCCTCGGCCGAGTCCAATGGAAGGATGAACTCATTAACCGTCAGAAAATATCTATTGCAACATCGATTTAGTCGTATAACTACTTAGTCCATCGCCAGTGACTCGGTCACAAAGTCTTCGAGTTTATGATGCTTTCATTCTCGAGAAAGTCTCGTATACGACTCACCGGTTCCGCCGTTGTTCCTAAGGGCGAGAATGGAACCATTTATTTCAATGCGTCATGAGAAGGGTTTTAGATATTGGACAATCAAAAGATAAATGCACAAACAATTGCTTCACAGTATGTTTCAAGAGTGCACCACAGACACAAAAGCTTATAGAGAGAGAGAGAGAGAGAGAGAGAGAGAGAGAGAGAGAGAGAGAGAGAGCTGTGCACCGTCGACACATCACGAATTTTATTTTGTCGTTTTCCTAGATTAGGGAGGCCATTTCATTTTTAAAATGAAATTTTAGGGTACTACTCAATTATCTAGAACTATATCTTATAGGCATTATAGAAAATTCATTTAAATGATATGACACTTATAAAACGAACAACTTACATGCACTGTTGTAAATAGATGGCAAGAGAGCGTAACATTCAGGAACATGAAAGATTAAAAATGAGAAATCCTCCAGTTATCCACCCTACCGTCATAAATTTAGTCACGTAAAATACTTTGAAGGTTAAGAATGTAAAAGAATTACTGTGTCAGCTCTGCTGCGTGGATTTGATTCCTTCGATGAAAACCCTTATATATATATATATATATATATATATATATATATATATATATATATATATATATATATATATATATATATATATATATATATATATACAATCAGAAAGCTACAAACGTCCTTTAATATCCAATTCACTCTACCTCGGAAATAATATATTTTCATATATGTTACCGAAGGGGAATTTTTAAGTTGATAATAAGTCCACCGCCCCGTGGGATCGAACCAGCGACGGACGAGGAATCAGGACTACAGTGACGCACTAACGAAATCGGCCACATTCCTCGTCCGTCGCTGGTTCGATCCCACGGGACGGTGGACTTATTATCAACTTAAAAGATCCCCTTCGGTAACATATATGAAAATATATTATTTCCGAGGTAGAGTGAATTGGATATTAAAGGACGTTTGTAGCTTTCTGATTGTATATGAATCACGGTGATGTGATAAATAGTCATATATATATATATATATGTATATATATATATATATATATATATATATATATATATATATATATATATATATATATATATATGCAGTATATATATACATATACATATATATATATATATATATATATATATATATATATATATATATATATATGTATATATATATATATATACAGTATATATATATGTATGCTTTTGGGGCAAAGTTTTTCTTGTATGCGAATTTCGTTGAATTCAATGGCTTTTTGGTTGTTCATCAACTTTTTATTAGTTTCACAGTACTTTCTAAATCTACGTTCTTCAGTTACACCTTGAAGAACGTAGAAGATTTAGAAAGTACTGTGAAACTAATAAAAGTTGATCAACAACCAAAAAGCCATTGAATTCAACGAAATTTGCATATATATATATATATATATATATATATATATATATATATATATATATATATATATATATATATATATATATATATATATATATATATATATATATATGTATATATCATGAGCCTCCACCTTACATTTTCAAAATTCTTTTTAAAAACTGGGAATGAAAACTAACGCACGCTATTTGCATTGATCGCAGTGAAATCGAACGACGTGTCTGGAATACCTTTACCATCACATTTGGTGACTAAATCTGGTGTTTTTAAAATTCTTAAGAGTGAAGCAAATGAGTCCGTTACTCGTATGTGTAGTCGTATCCCGATCAATTTCAAAAAGTGTCGATCTATACACTGACGCATGGCTAACCTACTAGCGGATCCAGAAAAATTTCATGGGGTGCATCAATTTTTATATTATCCATATGTATATATATATATATATATATATATATATATATATATATATATACATATATATAGATATATATATATATATATATATATATATATATATATATATATATATATATATATATATATATATATATATATATATATATATATATATATATATATATTTTAATTGCTATGACCTTTTTCCTCAAAAATTTATTATTTCTATAATAATTTTAAATTTTTTCCCATTTTTATACTTCTCATTTATGTTATTATTATCTAAATCTTCACTATTATTATTTTGTCATTATTTTTCAGGGGGGGGGCGGGGGGGGGGGGTCTCGTGCCCAGGTGGTCCACCCTGGACCCGCTAGTGGCCTAACCTCCAAAAGCGTCGATCTACACATTGACTCATGGCTAACCTAATAAAGGAGAAAAGGACGATTTCCTATGGGTATATTCAGACAGACAGATAGTTAAGCAGACACAGACAGACAGACGCAGAGGCAGTCAAAGTAATAAATAATAAATTATGAAAGACTGGAATTCGGACGAACATATAATTTCCCTCAACCTATATTCTCGAGGGTAAAGACATCTCCTCACCGGGAAATTCATTTTAACTGAATTTGAAAATACAAAACTTGAAATATCTATAACTTTTTACCCTTTACTAATTTTTTTTTTATTAATGCCTCTCATTAGTATCCTCCATGAATTGTAGGTTTCCAATAGGAACGAGCCTGTTGCAAAGGACGAGGTCTTCTTATGCTTCTTTATTTTGCCAATCATTAAGAGACTTCTTTGTCCTTGCCTCATATTTTGTTGTTATATATTTTATTTGCTTCTCATTCATTCACCCACACGAGGTGAATTATACGCGATAGCATAGATATTTATATAAAAGCATATGAAAAATCATATTCCCTCCAATACTTTGTTAGTAAAGTCTCCAGATGTGTAAGATTCCAGCATTAAGAAGGTCTAGACGAAATGCCTTACACATGAGGTCCGTTATTCTTACACTTAGTGCAATCTAAATAATATATATATATATATATATATATATATATATATATATATATATATATATATATATATATATATATATATATATCTGTGTGTGTGTTTGTGTGTGTAAATTCTGCATCTTAAATCAGTTACATCTAAAGACAATTATGCAGCTGTGTTACGTGAATTGTCAAGGATATTCCAAGTGCTTGCACAAAGGGATAAATCATCACAGGCATACACGAAAACAATGATCCAACTGAGCTTCCCTATAAGAGTTTTCCTCTTGTTACACATATTAACCATATGCATCTGCATCTTTCACTTGACGCTGACATAAATTGTATAACATTTCCAACGTCCTACTTTCAATAATAGCTGCTCATATAACTCTAATCGAAATTATTTCACTGACGAAGAAGTTACAAATAAAATAACTATCTCATAGTACGTTCGTTTGGTCAAGAATAATAACAAGAAATTCTTACATAAATGATAATAAAAATATTTATTCTTATATGAATCTACGACTATTTTGCTTCTAAGGTGCTGTATTTCGTCAGCAAAATCTTTCCTTGTAGAAAAGACATATATACATTTGCTTTTACTAAGAAATGACCCACACCCTCTCCCCCAACTTTACAGAAAAAGTTTTTAGTCGCTTTCGGTTCCACAAAAATCAACCGGAAAACCGTTGAGTCAGAAGAAAATTGTGGTTACAGCGCTAATCATAAATTGAAATGTTTCAAGGTCGTGGATACCTATATCTCAAGAAAAACAAAGAAAAACAATTGGATACAGTTCTCATGGTGAATAGAGATTATTACTATTATTTTTTTTAGCCATGAATATCACCTACCTGAGTTTTGTAGAAGTTACTATTTATTGTTAATCCCTTGTTTAGGTTTGTCTGATGTAATCATGATGATATTCCGCACATTATGGATAGAGGTGGTTAAATGCAAGAAAAGGAGCCAGATACTTCATAAAATAAAACGTGATCTAGTGGTATGTCTTTTAGACCTCCGTTTCTTCCAAATGGAAGTCGGTTATGTTAGATCGCAAGTACTTCACAGAACTACTGAATTCCGACCTTCCAAACAATTCTTTGCAAACATCCTCTTCGTAGACTCTTGCTGTTGAGTTACACAATACAAGAAGTACAAACATTTTACGACTAGCAGAAAACAAATCTACTTGCAGACTTACTTGCCAAATAAACTGGCGTCGCTTTTCATTGTATCTTTTGCAACAGCAAGAGTAAACCCAACAAAATAATTTGCAAAGAGAATATCGAATTGTTCCTCTTGAATATCAGTTCATAATGCTCAATGTTTGATAAGAGCATTTAAGCATTTGTTTCAGTTGATATCAAAATGCCTTTAGCTTATTGATTTAAGGATTTTATGAACCCATGG
>JANJGK010003409.1:32500-47500 GCA_039081455.1 Macrobrachium rosenbergii
ACGTTATTAACAAATTTTTCCACAAACGAGACATCCTGAGTTACAGGAACACTCCCGTGTCAGCAACATCTTCGGGTGTATTCTGTCATAACATTTGCTTGATGCTGAATATGGAACGAGGCGTCTCAAGAACCGACCTCGATTGTTCCAGCGGGTATAAGCACTCAGGAGTCGATTTTTATTTTGTATAAATTGCTCAGGCATGTATGTGATTCTTCAAATCGATCAAAGATCCGCTGAAGCTAGGAACATAGATTTACATGTATTTCAAATCTACCAACCTAGATAAAAGAGCTTAGTGACCTTTGGAGACGGTCAGCCTGCGATATCTCTCTTACATTACCACTTTGGAATTATATGATGGTAATAATATTACATAAGCCGACAAAAAGCATTGTCAGAGCAATACAACCTTGAACTTCAATTAATGTACTACTTCTGAAAGAGAATCTTTAAATGGGGGAGATTAATGAAGTGCCCATGTAAAATTATCCATACTCCTTCGTTTTAAATTTCTTCAAAAAAGACATATTTTCACGTCTGATATTTTTGTAGTCTTATTGCTTTGGCAATTTACGTATTAAAAAAGGTAAGATTAAAAAAGAAAAGGAAAGTAATTGTAAGCGTCAGTAACCTGCAATGGTCTAGTACTTAAGTACTCTAGCATTTGCCAATAGTGTTAGAATTTTCCAGTAGTTTGAAGTCTTTAGAGTAATGGGGCTTGTTGAAGGGATGAGTGTTTTAGATATCTTTTTTACCATACCGGAGGCAGAATTAAAACTTACTGCAGACTACACTGTTGCTGGGTGAGTAACATCATTAAACCTATTGTTATTATTGTGGAAAATAAAAAAAACACAGCTTTGTTCATTCTTTTGTATACCTGTCTTATAGAATGGAATGTATCCTGCACTGACTACGACCGTGGACATTCGATTGCTAAAAAGATGCCATCTACTTACTTTCTTCCTTTTTATAATGACTTGGTTAAGAATATGAAAGGTAAGGTGTTAGAAAATTTCAGAAACCCAGCGCATAAATTGGTCGAAATAGGAGAAAGGAAGGATCCAATTTCTACTCCAGAAAGGCCTGGTAATATGATTTTTCACCGGACGTGAAAATAATTTTCGTTAACACATAATTAAGACTCCTATATAAGGAAAATTTAAACAAAACTCTCTCAAAATTAAAAAGTACATTGTACAAAAATAAAAAAAAGGACGTTTGTAATGGAGATCTGACCACTAAGCTCCTCTATGTTGCTGATTTTTCTGCTTCTTAGAGTTTCTCTAGTTCTATATTCTATATAATAGAATATTTACAAAAACCTATAGAAAATGTTTTTCTGTTTAACTGATATCGACAACAAGTAAGTTTTAGGCAATAAAGATACCTAAGGGGAATGTTTATTGCGTAAATAAGACGAAGCTCCGGCTACGACTGAGAAACATTTTCCTGTAGGTTTTTATGGATATTATATTACATAGAATTTAAACTGAAGAAACTCTAAGGAGCAGAAAAATCAAAGTAATGATGCGAAAAGGACGCGGAGATAAAATCGCTCCCACCAGCCAAAGAAGTCCTTTTTAGAACCATCCAGTCGCCCTCTTCCAAACTCACCTTCTGTCGGTAATGAGAACTTAAGGAGTTTTGATTTCTTTTTGAGCCATAACCTCTTTTTCCCTCAGACTGAAACGTTTTCATTCATTCCATCCTCTTTCTAGCTAAATGTCTTTTCGAATTATGCTGTCTTTGGGGTTTCATGATATTTGTGTCAGAACTCCTATGCGGCAGCCATGAAAAATTCTAACACTCATTTTTCTACGAGAATCATCAATCATTTTCTTTCTAAGGGAAGAGAGAGAGAGAGGAAATACCGGGGGGAAGACTTCGCCAAGAATAATAATAAAAAAAAAAGAAAACGAAACATTTTTTGCGCTTCTTTTAAAGAAACTTAGTCACCTCTGGCAGTTCTGCGAACTAGATATAAACGACTTTTCCTTTTTCCATCACTCCCACGTACAGTTCATACAGCACATCTCGCTGAATGTAGCATGGAAAGAAGTCATTGCTCTGAAAAGAGACCGGACTCTTAAACAGATTCCTTTGAAGCAGTCTGAAAGTATACCTGCACTCATAGTATAACATAAATGTACGATATAATAAGAAGTCTTCAAACAGACGAAAAGGATTTCACTCTGGAGTTTTTCCTCAGAGTTTTTCAGAAATTCACGAGAAATTCCCACAGTAGGATTGCTAAAAATAAAAAAAGAAAAACATACAAACATAAACACGAAGAAAAGGGATTATCAGGGATACGAATGTGCGAAGGAATAATGCTTGGTAAAAGTCAGTAGTTTTATTGCAATTATTATTTTATACCCTATCAGATCATTACTGAAGTACGCTTACAAAGTAAGGATATTTAATTTTGAATAACTTGTGGTTATTTGAAGGTTGCCAGAAGTTATTTTTAAGAAAATTACTTTTGGCATAATTAAAAATCCCATATGATTTCCTTCATAGATCTTTGATAACGCATATAATTCATTAGCAGAGCTGAAAGGTTTAACAAGTGCATTATAAATCAGTATCATCATTTATGATGTAAATGTAATGTCATCCAGTATGACTGTACAATGAAAACTGAAAAACATAAAAAAATAAGTGAATTGTGTGCTTCAAAATTTTTGTTCCTGTATCAAAAAAGTTACATCTGTCCAACATCATATATCTATGAAAGGAAATTTAATTATACAATGACTTAAAAATGAGAAAACTGTTGAATTTCGCTGGATTTTTTATTTTTGTTCTTTGTGACGGTACGAAGGATAATTTACGGAAAAATGAAGTTGATGTGGTCAACGCTGGTCACGTTCAATTCATTAACTTTACTCTTTGCTACTAACTTAATACACAAATTCCATCTTTATTCCCGGTAATACGGAATTTAAAGTCTTTTACCAACCGAGCTCAACTTACTTCATTCCTATGAGCGAAATCCCTCTTTTTTTATTTCATGTCACTGCAAAGTTAAGAAATGAAAGTTACTTGAAAGGCAGACAAAATCACTTGTGACTTCTAGCGAAAAATACTGAATTCACTTGATATACAATTAATGTGTGTTGATAAAATGAAACTCTTCAAGCAAATGAGGATTTCTGAGCATCTTTATGGAAGGGCATAAATGTTTATTCAATAACAATCAGTTTCCAGGAGACTTGAGTAACACAGTTGTCTATGCAAATAGCACTATCAAACGCGACTCGCGTAGGGTCGTTTGCATAACTACTTAATTGAGTTTACCAGTTACAGATTCATTCAACATTCTGAAGTGACATTTGAACAATGGCTTTAATATATCGTCTCTTCTGTTCGTTGCGGTCTGGTTTTATTCCCTCCACTGGTACTACCACTTTCTGAGATTAAGTGTAAAATAAGTGACTTTAGATAAATTTTATTAGTGGACTATTGTCACTACTGGTACTACTGCTCGTGCTGCTGTATTACGAGCAATAATAATAATAATAATAATAATAATAATAATAATAATAATAATAATAATAATAATAATAATAATGAATCGTGAATGAGAATTGTATACAAGCACACATATATATGTGTGCATATATATACATATATATATTATATATGTATGTATGTATGTATGTATGTATATATATATATATATATATATATATATATATATATATATATATATATATATATATATATATATAATGAAAATATGCTTCTCCAACGATAGATATACTGTAATAGTGTGATGAAAAACCGACGGAAACAAGATCATGGAGCAGCCATTGGGAATTGGTGACTTCAATTTAATGTCCCAATTAGTGACACTAGCCAGTTTCCAAGTGGGTTGAGAAATACAACACCGAAAATAAATTGTCTGAGCGCGAAACTGGATCTGAATCCACGTCAACATCTTAATCACCCAACTGTCACCTACGATGGATTTCCACCTTTGTGGATCACCCACACCAATAACAATTCTGGTGCTCAGGGTTTTCATCTCTAAATTTTTTTAATAATTTCAATGTATCTGGGGATTAAGGACATCGTGAGGTAATTTTCGGTATCACTGATGTGGGTATAAGTTACCCCAGATTCTCTCTCTCTCTCTCTCTCTCTCTCTCTCTCTCTCTCTCTCTCTCTCTCTCTCTCTCTCGTCAAGTGGGCCATATCACTCGAGGACTGGCATTCCTAGTAGCTTTACCGTTCTGTATGGTCTTGTGGTGGAAGGTGGTATTTTACCTCTAGCATACTTATGGTACCCAAGAAGGGAGAGGTGGGGGGGGGGGGCGTATTCCGGGCGAAATCTACCTCTCGACAGTGATGACATGTTAGTCATTCGTCGATTGGAATTTAGGCCTGATGCCAAGCGTTAGGACCTGTGGCGTCATTCAGCGCTGAAACGAAAATTGAGTAAAGGAGGTTTGAAAGGTGTAACATGAGGGAAACCTGGTTGTTGCACTATGAATCAATTGTTTAGGGTGGATGGAAAGTAAGATGGAAGAAGAAGATATGAATGGAGGCACAGTATAAGGAATGAAATGGATTGCAGCCAGGGGCCGAAGGGACCCTGCAAAAAACCATAAGTAATGCCTACAGTGCACCGCGTGAAGTGCACTGATGGCACTACACCCCTGCGGGATTGATGACATATCAGATAGCGTGGAGTATGTTTTATCCCAAGACGGTTAAGAGTAGTAGAGTTGGAGTAATTTGTACCCCGAAACAGAGAACAAAAAGTGACACCTGACCATAAATGGTAGAAAACTGAAAAGAGAAAGTAATTTTATAAATGTTTTTTTCTGAAAAACCTTTATTATTTTTGTTTTCTACTACTTTATTTTCCGTTTTTCCTCTATTTTCATGATATTCTTTCCTTCGCAAGTAATTCATTCTTTTAATACAAATTAAATTTTCTGGTAAACTAAAGTGAAATAAACATTTCAGTACACTAAAGTGAAATAAATATGTCAGACAAACTAAAATGAAGTAAAAATTTCAGGTAACCTAAAGTGAAATAAATATTCCAGATAAACTAAAGTGAAATAAAAAAATTAGATAAGCTAAAGTGAGATAACCAGATATAGTAAAGTAAAATAGGCAAATAGACAAATTATATGAAATTTGCATATTGGCTATAAAACATGGAAACCTTTTTTGAATGAAAAGAAGGAATATATTTATTACACGGAAGAGACAACCGGATTTAGACCTCTGAAGGATCATTCTTGGGATCCTTGGAGTGAAGGATAGACAACTAGCGGCAATTCGACGTTGCATATGTGTCTATTGTTTGAAAATTAAGACGTTTTCCATATATGGGAAGGATTCTTACAGAATGCTCTTGTAACAAATAAGACATATAGCACGTTTGGCCGTTAAATAGTTTTGAATCATTATTACATGAATAACCTCATGAAGAAAATTTATTACAGCGTCAACTAAAGAAAATCGGTAAAAAGGCATAAGAACCTGAAGATCAATCAAAGGCTTTTGTCCCGATTCTCGCCAAGGAGAAACGAGAGACTGTTCTTGGGTAACGATTAACCCTTGTTAGTTGTTCCTGGAACTGATCGTCCTTGGCAAACGATGTCTGCCTTCGTCAAAACTAAATTAGTAGCCTGGATGAGCCGGCTCAGCCGGGTCATTCCTACATCGACTGGCAAACGTCGTATTTTGATTGTATGTACGCGTAACAGTTTGGTTTTCAGTGGTATCTGTTATGTTGATTTTTATAGGATGTTTTCTTTCTTTATTGTTGTATTGGTATTCTTTGCGTATATATGAATCTAGTTTTTCCTTTGTCTAAGGAAGTTACTTTTGTTTGAATCCAAATCATACCTTAGTTCCTTAACTTTAACACTGCGGCAGATCGAGAATCTGGTATTACGCTAAGGTACGTAAAGGAGTACAAGTGATGTAATGATTTCTATTTGCTTCAGGTGTTCGTGTTGGTGCCTACTTAGGTGACAGTACTTATCAGCGATGGGCATTCAAACCACAGTGGACAATCTGTTTGGACGGTGGAATCTTGGGAACCAGTTTGCCCCTCTTCATTTTTCAAGAGAGTAGGTCCCGCTTCATTTTTCAAGAGGATAGGTAAATAGTGAAGATAGAAATGAACGGTGAGTTTTTAGTTACTTATATCTTTGCAAAATTTTTTTTTATCCTCCACCCCTATAGGGGCGGCGCCCCTTTAGGGGTGGAGGTACTCCCTTGAACTAGTTATGGTAGGACGGTAGTCCTGCCATAATTAGTTCCTGGGAGGAAAATGTATGTAGAGTAAGCCAGATCAGGCACTTAGTGAATGTCAATTTGAAGGTTGTTAGGATTTATTTTGCTGGTAGTTTTATGACTTTGATATGTTATTAGTTTCATTATTGGGTTAGAGATTTGGAAAACTGATTAAAAAAAATTCCAGGAAAATTAGTTTGAAACAATTTTCACAATTTTCACTATTTGATATTTGATTCTTATTGAAACTTGAGTAAAAATTCACTAATTCATAAACCTTGTGCACACATTGCATTTTATGTACTAGCCGACTTATTTTAATTACATAACTCATTTTAAATAACTCTCATTCACAATAGACGTTAAGTTTTGATTATGTACTAGATGCCTATTTTGTAGCTTTTCTTTTATTTCAGGTTAATCCCTAAATCTCGTGGCCAGGCTGATCATACTGAACGGATTGTGTCATGGCTAGTGATGTGAGAATTAAGACAATGGAGTGAAGTAGCGGCAAATGTTCCCCTGAGTTTCCTTGGGTAATTTTTTTCCCTTTCACTTTGTAACTAAGGGTTGCTTATATGAAGTATTAGCTTTTAACTACCTTGTCCTCCCGAGATATATTCTTTAACACAAGAACTGTTTTTTTTTTTTACTTAAGCCTGCTCTGAACAGGTCCTAACGCTCTTCTCTATTCCAGGTTGTCTTGACTGGCGTTTCCTATTTAATAAAACGAGAGACAATTTTCTGGGAGTTTTCCAGCTTCCTAGACTAGTAGAAACAACTTCCGGTTGCAGTTTTGGTGGCGCTGGGCTTGTAATTTCCCCTGGGTTTCTCAGAACTGTCTTGGATGAGATTGATTAATGAACTATACTTTTAAAATAATGGTAAATTATTTTTTATCCTCACTGTTGTTTGAATGGTTGTTTCATGAATGAAAAAATTTAACTTCTGTGATCTAGTGCCTTGCCTTTTGAAAAGGCCTATATTGACTACTATACTATAAAGTAGCCTTTAGTAAGACATGACTTTACAGTGAATCTACAGTGAATCTAAATTAAAGTACTTTAGTACTTGATGGGCGTTAATCAAAGGTTACCGTAACTGCTGATTGTACTATGTTTTAAGCCCTGAGGAATTTACTTAATCACCAAGATTAGGGCTTGGATATTGGGAGAACCGCAGTAAGTAAACAGCATATCAAATGGGTATGATCTAGCAACAAAAGATGTATAGAATATGAATGTTCACCCAAAAAATGCTTTAATTGAAACTTTACATTCAAAAGATAGAAAGATAATATAGAAAGATAATATAGAAAGATAATATAGAAAGATAATATAGAAAGATATAGAAAGATAATATAGAAAAGTCCGATCGATATTAAGTTAGGGCTCGTCCATAATGTAGTTGCGTAGATGTCCTTTGTTTTTAATTGGGCCTATTGCTTAAACTGTGATACTCTTTGTACTCATTATGTAAACTACATTAACGATTTAGAGGAAGCGAAAGATGGGTCGATGGTGTCTATCGTAGCGCGATATTCATTAAACTATCTTATAGCGAATATCATAAGTTTGAGGTGACATAATTTGAACATTTACTACTGACGATGAGTATATGAAAGGCAACAAGGATGTCTGTAGCGTTGGGTGGTATGTGTACGAAAGGTGAGGGTGGAAAATTACGCTTAGTTTTCCCGTAGATGAAACCCTGGTTTATCACTAGGTACGAACAGGGAACGAACATTTTTTTCACGGGTGAGATATGAGTATAAAAATTCAGTTGATCTCTGAGTGTAATAACTGAAAAAAATCTAGGATATTTGGAATACTGAAGCGGCGTTCCTCAAAGTCACATTGTTGTCGGCAGGACTCAGAACAATGGGTCATTCGACTGTCTGCGTGAACAAGCACCACCATCGTTCGTTAACTTTTCTAGTAGAGAGACTTAGTCATCTTAAGATATTAGAAAAGATTACGTAGAAACGAAACGATTTAAACAAGCCTGTAGTTGTAAAAGGTTTAAATCTGTCAAAAGTAATATTGCCTCTTGACACTTAGAGAGTATTTTTTAACTTATAATGGCCTGTCCACACTAACGGGCATGCCCGTTGGACACTTCCAGGTGTTTATATTTTCTCTCGCTTCAGAAGCAGTATTACCAGACCATCGCATCGTTCTGGCTCCATACTCGGTAGGTCAGTATAGTGGCACGGGTTATGGGAACAGTGTTTGCCTGTCATGCAGTGCCTGCTAATGTGGACAGGGCTTAAGCTGCGTCCACACGATCGAGCTTTGTACGACGAAATTTGTCCGATGTGACGTCGGAAGCGGAGAAACAGCGAGCAAAGGCAGAACTTTGCCCGCTTCTGACGTCACATGGGACAAAGTTCGTCGAACAAAGCTCGATCGTGTGGACGCAGCCTTAAGAAAAGTAAAAAAATTTAACGTAAGCAGTAGTTTGATCATGAATGGTATAACTTTGTGGAACGAGAAGGCATTATTCTCTGTACTAACTAGCTATTTTTCAAGGCAGTCATCCAAATGAATAATTTTTAATATACGGTATTTCTTAGGATCGGCGTATTTAACCTCATTGATGTAATTACTAAAACGATAGACAGTTTTATAGACACTATATTATGTGTGGAGCCAGAGCGATGTGATTGTCTGGTAACACTGCTTCGGAAGCGAGAGAAAATATAAACAGCAGGAAGTGCCCGACGTGCATGCCCGCTAGTGTGGACAGGCCATAACAGTCAAGTTATTGGCAAAGTAGTCTTATACGATGTAGATAGCGAAGAGATACATACCAAGGGTTCATAAAGAAGAAACAGTTGTATTCGAGAGTATTGAATTTGATGGTTTCATTTGTAAATAAGAAATGAATAAAAAAAAAAAAACTTACGTTCAAAGGTACCGAATGGGATGAGACTTAATACTCGATTGTTCCAGAATGAGTTCACTGTTTCGGTGGAATGAAAATTGGGCTGTTGATACATATAAAGAGGCAGCAATAATAATAGAAAAAAAAACATAGAAGTGAAATGAAAATAAAAGTATTTCAAGTGCAAAGGCTAAATAAAAAAAATATCCTTTAGAGTCAGACAATAGGATGACTTTGAAGTTAAGTAGAAAGACTCTGGGGGCGATGACAAGTTAAGGTGAATTTTAATTAAGTAGGGTAACAATAATAAGAGGTTACGCAGGAGTGAAGAAAGTACCCTGTGAATGATTAGTTAGTAAAGGGACCATGTACTAAAATAAGTTAATGGGGTGGCTTGGTCTCAAGGAAAGAATACAGATCGCCAGGTTGATGAACACTGTATCTAGATTAGACGTCTTAGTCTTAGGATGAAGGAAAGGAGCGAGGGACGACAGATGTTAGCTAGTTGGGGTCAAAGCAGTGCTGGTCCAAATGAAGAGGAAGTCCGACAGTTTTTGGTAGATGAAGTGTACCTCAGTCGTTGTGACGAGATTAAAGCACTACTGACGAGACTTCCATGTAGGTTTATCAACCAGCTATATAGCATGACTATGGCAGTGCCATTTGCTTTAGGGAAAATGGCTTAGTAGTGAAAATATATCACAAGGTAAATTTATAAAGTACCATACTATTGAACAGGTTTTCTGTTCGGCACTTTTACAAGAAATTGTTTTTGACCTTTGGATCTCGAAACCGAAAGTAAATCAGAAGAGGACCTGTAGCTGAATATTTTTCTATTTAGTAATTTTTTTTTTTTTTTTACTTTCAGGTCGTAGAATCTACAAGAGAGTTGCGGGGAAGACATGAGAATTCTGTGCATTTATGAAGAAGAGTTCTCTGTAACTGAATAAGGTATTCGAATTTTATTTTATAAATACTTCTTTTGCAGAGAACATTCCAGTTAGAAATCTGTATAATTCTTGTCTATTCTTGCTCTAATGGTTGGTGGTAGATTAAATGTTCTCTTTTTTATCTTTAAAAAATTTAGGTTCTGTCATATATGTTGTTCTTTAAAGTCCAATACTAAATAGGTCTTTTAATTATTTCTGGCAATATCGAACTGCGCCTAATTAAACTAAAATATTGGGTGCTTCATTCAAATTCTGAATGCCCTAGGGAAATTTGTCTTACTCTATATGGCCATACCTCTTTGACCTGATAATTCTGTCAGAAACTCTTATGACTAGATGTAAGTCTAAGGCAGAGTTCCTCGTTCCAGGGTTCGATAAGCCTTCATCTAGGTCTGTTTATTTCGGCAGCATTGCACTTGAACAGGATATATATAGCGGTGTACTGTGTAGCAGTGCTTCCTGTCTATCGTCAGAGGAATTGTACGTGTGACTGGAACGCAATTTTGTTTCAAAGGTTTTATAAAATACTTTATTTTTCAAGGCATTTGGATTCCATCTCAACCCAATAGCGACGATTCCATTTATGACTGACTCATTAAATAAATTTCCATGGTGTAATCCACGACACCTTGCAGTTATCACCATTAGTTGCAATTTAAAATCTTAAAGAATTCATAATATTTCCTTTTTGATATAATTTATTAAATACATATCCATCGACTTAGATACAAAAAAATATAGCCCGTTTATTTATCATGCACCTAATCAGAGACAAGAAAAGACAGCTAACTGACTATTGCAAATATACGGGCTTTTTTTTTTTTTGTTACTTTAACTTTCACTGAATTTAGCTTTCTAATTACACGTAGTTCGTAGTGATCGCGTTCTCTTACATGAAAATACTGAGTTCCTTAATGTGTAGACTATCAAGAAGTGTCAATTATTTCAGCCATTGCGATAGCCAGAAATATACCTGTTTATCATGATTTCAAAGAGAGAGAGAGAGAGAGAGAGAGAGAGAGAGAGAGAGAGAGAGAGAGAGAGAGAGGGTGGGGGGCGGCGTTACTGAACTTACACTAGATGAACAGATATCAATAATCGGTCTCATCAGTACATCATTTTCTATGTCAAAACGTACGGTTTTCTTAACCCATGATTATAGTTATACCACCATCAGTAAATCCTCAGAAGACAATAGTAGCATTTATATTTACTGAAAATACAACGTCACGTAAGCTATCCACGTTTAAATGTTATCAGATAGAATTCACACAATACGAAAATAAATGAATACTTTGAAAGAAAGAATAGTAATAATTCTACGCGTCCTTGAAATTGCCATTTAAATTTTCTATCTCAGCGGTTAGCTACTTGTCTTTGACCTTAAGCCGATAAAACCTCCTGCCCAGAGACCAGCCAGCGCTTATATTCACCGTTAATTCCAAGTCAGAGACACAGCAATAAGAGCAGAATTGAAGGTGTAGGAAATCAAATGACGTTCCATTATTTTTTCCAGCGGCTGAGTTTGAACTTACATAAGTTTCATTCTCATTTCAAACGACTGCGAGGTGTGTCCTCGATTATTCTTTCTCGGAAGAAATCGTTTTCCTTTAGTGAGGAAGGTTGTATCCAATAAGCCATTAAGGAGGAATGTGACTCCGTTATCGGAGGAAGATATAAGAAAGGAATTTGAGACAAATTGTGGAGGTCACGCAGACTCTTCGATTGAACAAACACGTATTCACGAGAAGGTAGGAAAAACAGTCCTGTGCAGTTATATTTTTCACACCTATTAAGTACTTAATGCGATGTCAACAAGGCGCTTAAAGGACAGAAAGTCATGAAAGACGATGTATGTGACTTATTTGACAAATGTCAGAAAATCCTGATATTTGGTTATAAATATCCTGATTCGCGAATAAATTCGGTGGTTTAATTTATACGAATTAGTTTCATTTCGACGTCTTTTAATTCCAGTTTAAATATTGTTGCTATTTTATTCCAAAATACTCTTCATTAAAAGAGAGTTGATAAAAGAGAGTTGAGAGATTAGCATACAACGCGATGATGGATGAATAATAGAGGTTAAAAGATACCGAAGCAAAGAATAATTTTTGAGATGCTAAAAAATCTCTGATGCAGCAGAAGTTTGGAAAGGTTAAATTAGGATGGTAACTCGTAACATCAGAAAAAATTGTTTATTCTCCCCCTCCCCCCAAAAAAAATTGAAATTAGTTTATATATTTCTTAAGCTGGAGACTATGAGGAAACTCTTGAAAATAAATCCCCTTAGACATACAACAAAGACTTAGCACAAAAACGTACCGAACTTTGGCCATACAATTTGCAACTCAGCCAATTCTTCACAATATTTCAAAGAGTTGTTTATTTGATAACCAAGGCAAAGGTTATTTTTTAGGGATAAATCATTGAGCATACAATAAAAGGAGAAAAAAAATCATCCATAACTCTCCCATCAAACTTCGAAACTCCTGACCTCTCTTTTCATTCATTTTACTTGATACCAAAAGTACTTTAATTTTTTATTTTCTTAGCTCACTGGGAAAAACAGGAATTATTCTTTTTTTTTTTTTTTGAGTCGGAGGTTTAGAATGTATTTTTTCCATTAGTATTATGTAACCGGATACCACTTTACGTAAGATTTGTTAAAATTTAGTCTTAAAGAAAACCCTTTCTCGCATTAATGAATAAGAGTTGTGAAATGGATTTTTTTCATTCTTTTTTCACTCATATAGAGTAATTTTCTCTGAATCCATCTTACATTATTGTTCCCATTTGGTTTCTGTCTCTGCCGCATCCACAGAATCTTTTCCTTTGCCAGTGGCTTGGCTTTCTTAGTTGGGGACGTCGAATATTCCCGCAGCCTTTCTCTTATGAGAGAGGGAAGGAAGGTCGGACCTCTTTCCTCCAGGTGATCTGGCACGCGGTTAGAGAGACATGTCTGACACAGAGGTAATGTTTTAGTGGAAAGTAAGTGAAGGAGTGAAGTCTGGGTTTTTATCTTACCCGTGGACAGAGGTGGTGGGGCTTATAATGGATCACAAACTTTTCAGAGTTGTAGTGCATTATTATTATTATTATTATTATTATTATTATTATTATTATTATTATTACTCAACTGAATTATGGATAATTCCGTTTAAAAAACAGGCAGGATGGAAAGACTCGAAAAACAATGGAAAGTTTTGATGCTGTACGGGCAAACACTAGAACAAATTTCTAGTCTTTCGAGAAATCTTTTTTCTTTTTTTCTTGTGAGAGAAAATGGAATGAAGACAAGGATATAACTTGGATGCTGTATATATATCGAGCAGACCATTTCTGAGATGGGTTTCTTGAGGAAAATAAAAGCAAAGTGAAATTCCAACATAATCTCCAGGAATTCACTATAGAGTTTACTAAAGGTTTGTTTTGACCAGCAGAAATGTTTTCAAAATGCATGATTTTTTTTTAATACCACTGCACAAGGAGCATTTTCAGATAAGCATATACACTTAATATGTACGCCGTGTAGCATGTTGCAGGGCGAGTCTGTTTATTTCAGTCTAACGTGTCCGTTTGAGTTACTGCATGTGGTTGTGGACCGGAGGTCACCCTCCACACAAATGTCGGATATCCCTTGAAAACCTCGCCTACCCCTCTGAGCCTCTTTCTTGGATTGTTCCTTCGACTGGAAGAAATTTTGTCATAAATCACATAATAAAACGTTAGTTATACGAGGCATAAACTGCATTAAAACCTGTAATCAGTGAGAGAGAGAGAGAGAGAGAGAGAGAGAGAGAGAGAGAGAGAGAGAGAGAGAGAGAGAGAGAGTGGTGATGAATGGAAAAGTAGGATATATAGACAGAGGGTGAGAAGTAGAAGTGGGGAAGATACGAGGACATGTCAAAACTAATTGATTCTACGTGTATGCAGGAAAAGAAATAGGCCATTTGGAATATCTCTGACCAGAAAAAATAAATTACGGAGTATACGAGTAGTGACCCATATCCACAAAGAACTAGAAAACATTTATGCCATATCCAGAATCCTAACGCTTACTTATTCGTCTACAAAGACTCTAATTTATGAGAAAATCTTCCTTTGGCTATGATTCTGAACACTAATACATATACTCGTACTTTTATTTCTTCAGGATAAAAAGGTAAAAGAAACTAAAATGCTTATCCCATGGTTAACATCAAATTTTTGATAACTGTAAATAAATCGGAAAAGTTCCCTTCTTACATATGCCCACGATTCAGTTCCACAAAATAACTTATGAAATTGTAAAAACAGCAAAGAACGATGAATGGTTACGCCATTAGAAGAGACTCTGGATATCAAATGAACAGCAGATGTAAATTCATGAGTAATGAACGTTGGAAACATACAAGAATAGAAAAGTGTATCCAAGTGAACCCATTCACAAGACCCTTGCATTTAAAAACACCGAGCAGGTACTCTCTAAGACCCCGTAGTGGGGTAGTGCCGTCAATGCACCTCATGCGGTGACCTACAGGGGTTTACTTAGGTTCTTTGCAGCGTGCCTTCGGCCTCTAGCTACAACCCCTTTCGTTCCTTTTACTGTACCTTATTCATATTCTCTTTCTTCCATCTTACTTTCCACCCTCTCCTAACAATTGATTCATATTGCAACTGCGAGGTTTTCCTCCTGTCACACCTTTCACATCTTTTATTGTCAATTTCCGTTTCAGTGCTGAATGACATCATAGGTCCCAGTACTTGGCCTTCGGCCTAAAATTCATTTCAGTTAAATTCAGGAGAATCTGATAAAGTCTTCACTGACGATCGATAATCACTGTTTGTTCACTCGGAGGGAACGAAGCTGCTGTCCTCTATCTTCGATTCATTGTAGGGGAGGTAAATCTTT
>JANJGK010003409.1:52500-85000 GCA_039081455.1 Macrobrachium rosenbergii
ATCATATTATCTTTTTTTTTTATAATTGTTGTTAGTGGAATGCCCGGAAATATCTTTTATATTTCATTCTCGACTCAAATATTAGATAAAGCTGAAATTGTATACATACGGCGTATCTTCACGAAATAATTAGTTTTCGTAGTACATTGCGTTTATGAAGATCCCTTCTCTTGTTCATAATAAGTACACTTTCATAATAAGTACACATATAACATGAGTCAAATGAACAATGTTCTGGTGTAAGATATAGAGAGAATAACGATTTTCCTTAATTATTGGATGGCAGCTGCTAGTTAAGTTCCTTTCAAATCCCGGACAGGAGAGTAAACGTATTTTGTTTTTTTATTTATTTACGTCATATAAAAGGGGGAGAAAAGACAAAGAAAGAATTTGATCTAACAAAGTGAAAAAGAACAGGTAGGGATCTCTAGAATAAGTTGGATGTAGGGACAAAAAGAGAGGGGAAGAGAGAGAGAGAATAACAAAGTCTCCTTCGGATAATGAAACTTCATCAAACCGTTTCCCATTAACTTTAGGATACTGGGTCATTAATGGAGCTCACTGAGAGAGAGAGAGAGAGAGAGAGAGAGAGAGAGAGAGAGAGAGAGAGAGAGAGAGCTGTCTGGAGCGGTTACATGAATAAGAAAGATGAGATATGAATATGGGATGGCTGAATGCCCCAGGGGAAACGGAGGAATGGAAAGCTTTTATCTAATATTCAGGAACTATAAACATGAGGTATTCTAAAGAAATACAAAAAGGACTGCATAATATACAATCCTGGTTTTTGCATACATGAGTTACTAGAAGTAAATTTACCCACCTCTCTTACAAATCACATAAGAGCGCGGCCACACAAACACATGCACACACACATACACACGCATATATACACACATATATATATGTGTGTGTATGTATATATATACTGTATATGTATATATATATATATATATATATATATATATATATATATATATATATATATATATATATATATATATATATATACGAGAGAGAGAGAGAGAGAGAGAGAGAGAAGAGAGAGAGAGAGAGAGAGAGAGAGAGAGAGAGAGAGAGAGAGAGAGAGAGAGAAATTCCAGTTAATAACAGCTTTCTCAGCGGCCTGCATGTTGTGAAAAAATCACTAAATGGAGGACAAGTGTTTTGAAGTCACATGTATTGTATTCATCTGCAAATAAGACGTAATGGTGAGAGGACGACTTACGTTAGATATATTTATTCCTTACTGGATGAAGTATATAGAGGTGAGTGTTATAAGGGGAGCATATAAGGATGGAAAATGGGAGAGGGTTAAAGACACAAAAGTTAATGTAAATCGAAAGCGAAGAATTCCAGATCAGAATTTCTGCAGGAAGCGTAAGAGGTCTTCAGAAAGTACGAAGAGTTAATAAAACAGTGAGTGGTGGGGGTGAGGAAATGATATTTTTAGTTAAGGAAAGAATAGCAACAACAACAACAAAAACCCGCTTAATATAAAGATAAGCAAAGATAGTAATCGGAAAAAGTGTGATTTATCTCTTCCATCCTTTTTCCTTGTTTTCAAACGCATGAGACATCAGACTTTTTAATTAATGTAGCAAAGGGCAGAAAGTTGATGAAGTTAAGGGACAGAATCATCAGAGCCCAATCATCAATCATCCAGTGATCAGTTAGGAAAAATACAACAAAAGGTGTAATCTTTTCCGGGAGAAACAATACTAATACAGTAAGGTTAGAATAAGCTTCAAGTTATTTAAGAATTAGAACTTTAGACCTTCCCTTGAGTAACGTAGGAGAGTGACGAACTACTTTGAATAAAATGACCGCGGTTACCCAGGAATGTACCTATATCTCCGCCCTCTCAATCTTCCCCCCCCCCCCCGCCTCTCTATCTCTCTCTCTCTCTCTTCCTCACCAATATTTTGTGTCGCTTCGATATATTTATGCAAGGTCTAGACCGTGTGCTTATGCTGACCAATTCACGTAAACAAAAGAATAAGAAAATTGCAGTCCTCAAGAAACCAGGGAAACAAAATAGAAAAAACAAATTCGATATTTATCTGTACTTACCGATTTAATTCGGATGAAACTGTCCATCTTCTTTGATGTTCAGACAGTCCGAGGTAAATCCCATTTTGTTTCGATATGACTTAAATTCCCAGTAACTTTTCAAGCTGAATTCCGATATTTCGTTGTTCGTATTGTTATCTTTTACTGATAAATGGAAAGAGAGAGAGAGAGAGAGAGAGAGAGAGAGAGAGAGAGAGAGAGAGAGAGAGAGAGAGAGAGAGAGAGAGTCCGTTTAACATTCAGAATCTTTTGGAAATTTTATAATAATATAAATTATACTCAGTTTTGTACGAAATTGGGCACAGTTCTTTAAACCTGTTGGATTTTGAAGCGCCTGTGTTCGAGACAGTCATCAGTAGTTATATATATACTTATACACATATATATATATATATATATATATATATATATATATATATATATATATATATATATATATATATATATATATATATATATATATACATACAGCATATATATATATATATATATATATATATATATATATATATATATATATATATATATATATATATATATATATATGTATATATGTATATGTATATATATATATATATATATATATATATATAGATAGATAGATAGATAGATAGATAGATAGATAGATATGTGTGTGTGTGCTTGTATGTATGTATATATGTGTGGATGTGTGTATGCGCGTTCCCGCTCATATGTGCATGGTTTTGAAGGTCCTATTTTATGAATGAAAAATTAAAGTCACATGTAATATACATCCTGACATATACCACTAATGCGTTTTATGTTGCTGTACGAGTAACAATAGTAAACAAAAGATATCGCAAGCTAGAGGAGGATATTTGAAAGATAGAAACTAAATTTTTAGTGCATGAAATAAATCAGGAAAAATTCAACAAAATGGCGTTAGAATTAATTCCCTAACTGTTGTATGCTATTCCAGCCTTTTAAAGTCATCCTATTTTCTGCGTTTACTTCAGTCACTTACAGTATATGTAAAAGTCCCTATGTATATTTAGTTTTCATTCCAAACCTGTCGAGTAAAAAAGACAGTGAATGGTGTGCCTAATATTTTGTTTTTATATAGACTATGACCCAGTGCGAAATAAACACCTGCAATGCACCGCACGGGACTTATAGAACGAATAATGTTGCTGTTGCGTGCCCGTAACCTCTAGTTTGCCCAAATCATCGCATACGAGTGGAAGCTTTCGCAAGATTTAATGTCGTCATATTTCACTCGCTCTTTGTTTCATCAGGGGAAAATTAGCAGAATTACTTTGTAACCGTGGGCGTTTAATCCTATAGAGCATTCCTTGTTCTAGGCTCTAGTTTTGGTATCTCGGCGTTGTCATATTTATGCTCTTCTTTGATGTTTGTAAACTTGCCTGTACTGTGTAAGCTAGTATGAAACCTCTTGGTTACAGTATATCCAGATTTTCCAGATATTAGTCGGGATCTTTAGAATAATAACAATCCCGCGTTTTCTTGACGGCTCCATTCACTTAAATATATATATACGCCACTTCAAATATAACGCCATCCAGTTAGCTAGGAAGAAGTTATTTTAATTATTTATATATTACTCATTCTGAATGTTTCCATGTTGTTGTCAGATACAAACAGAGTGGAGTCTGTCTGCCTATCTACCATTTTTATCTTTCTTTACTGTCTCACAATCTGCTAGTCATGTTGCACGTCTTTTTGTATTAAACTGTTAGTACCTCTCTATCTGAAGATATCCACCTAGATTAGCTTTGAATAATATGAAAACTAAACATATTATATTTAGTGTTTAAAACATTTCATAATCATCACTAGTAACTTTCATAAGATATCGTCCCAAAGATAATAAATCAAGCATTTAATGTCACTCAGTCATTGGTAAAACAGAACTATTAGTTAAATTACCCTTGGAACAGACGTCCCAATCAGAAGATGCAATTAAGGTGATGATCTTGATATGAATAGTTATCGTTAATGATGATATGGGGGCTAGGCTGGATGCAATGACTCATAAATGAAAGATTATTCCCCTTCATGAGACTTCGGACGATTAATATTCCCTCTGGTGCTTAGAGAAGGAACTCAACTTCCCGTTAGTTTTCAGGCCTATTCCAGTTTGGAATATAACACTGAAGTCTTCCCATACATAGTTCTAAAAGTGTTTTTCTCTAATTCATCTCATCAACCTTGCTGATTCCCCATTTAGATCATGGCAGTCATCTAATTGTCTGTCCATCGTCTTGAAAATTTTCATTTTCTCGAACGTTCTTTATAATACCATCCTCGTTGATATGCGCTTTGATGTTATTAAAATAATCAAAACTAAGATTTCTTTACTATGAATGTATGTTCCGTTGTCGCTCTTGATATCTCAATGAAGTTTTATGTGAAAGCATCATCCTCTTAGCTTCTCCATTTATTCCATAAACGTACTTTACCTATGCTACGGGCTGATTTTATTTTGTAACTGTCGACGATTATATAGATACCTTATTCAATATTTATTCCTCACTCTTATTTTTCCTCCGGCAACATTCTGCTCTCCATCACCGACGATCTGTAAACATCTTCCTCTCCTGTTAATGCGTGTGACCATGATTCGTGTCTCCAAGTTCCCTCATCACTATTCCCTATGATTTATATACTGTGGAATCTCGCCCCTCAGAGAGAGGTAGTGGACAATTGTGTGATAGGATCCAGGTACTTGTCAAATTCGATCCATTTGACATATTTTACATCTTTCCTTAATCTTATTTATTCGTATACTTTCATATTCAATGGTAATGACATTAGACACATCTCATCCCTCATTAGTTTGAATGTTCATAACATTTTTAATAAATACTTCGGAGATCTCGATATTTTAAGCACGGAGTCTGACCAATTTACAGGAAACGATGTGCCACCTCTCTCAACCCTGTTACTTCTGCATTTGTGTTACTCCATTCTTTGAACAGTTTTTTGTTTTGGGAATTTTCTCCTCCGTGCTATTTTTAAAAACAGAGATACAAAGCTTTTGTCAAGAGCGTGAACTAGAATCCCACCACCTTAGCTCCTCATGTTTGGTCAAAACGACCTCGTCTGATATTGTATTTCAGTTGGTTTATGAAGAAAGCGTTTTATCTAATTTGTATCATCTCAGAATCCTCAGGCAGGGCAAGAACAAACCTTAATAAGTATTAGTTACGAAAGTCCTAGCAAAAGAGAAGATGAAACTATCAATAATGATCAATTTACAGCAATTGCTATATATCTCTGAGGTTATTGCTAGTGTGCTTTAATTAAACAGCCTCCCCTGTAAAAGAGGGAAGGTTTCCTGTTTTCCTTTGTTACTTTAACTTTGATCATGTAATGAAATTCATGGATGGTGTTTAGTGTAAAGGGTTACCTGATAGTTTTAATTTGGTTCTAATTATCAGGAGTTTACATATCCATTTCAAAAGTGTGCTTTTCATTTATCTCAAAGAGATTAGGAATTCATAGCTTATTGACCTTTGTTCTAAATTTTTCGTTGAATTAGTAATATTATTCTGGAATCAGTATTTGCTTTAAATTAAATCCAGGTCATTTAAACATGGACGAAAGCAGGCTGAGATAAACTCAATGGCCTATTGCTGCAGGAATCTCTTGAAACAGGTGTGAACAACTGATGTCAGGTAACTGTTGTTCAGTTTCGCTGACATAGTACTGAATTATAATCTTAATTACTCATGGAAAGTTATTGTATTTTAATCTATGCATCTCAGGCAAACTATCTTGAAGTATCTCCTGCCTCCTCTCTGATTCAAAATGTGAGAGCATATTCAGAACTGCAAGAAGTAATCTCATTTAGGATATCGGCATCACCTTCCATTCCTTTTGTATTTCTTCAGCCTCATCCTCGAAGACTTTCCGATAACCCGAGACTTTTGTAGACACAAGAGTTAGGAGATATTGTGTGGGTATTCAGTCTTTCGCGGATCTTAAACGCCGAAGCAAACAAGACGAAGCAACTCTGATAGAGGAGAAATGAGGTCCTTCGGCGTAGAATTTTTTTTTTCTTTTTTTTATTCCTTGCCTTTTCGTTTTTTGAGTGCTCGCGAAATTTAACAGATTTTATTTTTGATTTATTTTAGACAGCTTTTTTTTTTTAGGATAATGGTTATTTATATTTTTTCTATTGTATTTCTGTATGCTCTATTAATATTTATCTAGGGATTTTTACTCACGTATTAACAAGTCCAAACATAGTTTGATTAAAGTTGTCTTTGCCATAAGAAATAAGGAATACAGAATGCTGTAAAAGTACCGGAGTGATTTATTTTTATAATCCTTTTTTAACGAGAAATATACACAATGGAATTTTTTACCTAATGGGGAAAAGCTTTGTCCATAATCTGATGTAAGTTTCCATATCTTTAACCAATTTATTAGGTCGTTTGCTTCATGATTTAGATATTTTTTTTTATTTTCACATTACACCGTTGTAATGGAAATGAACGAAAATCTGCAACCCTATTATATAGGTTATCTGAATTTATAGGAATCGTGAAACATTTTTTTTGGGGGGGCGGGCGATAAACCATAGAATTGTTGCTCATCTGATGTTACGCAATAAAACAGTAATATGGAAAACTTAATTTAATATTTTTGAAAACACGATTCCCTCCCCCCTACTTCATGATCCCCGCGAAATAAAACACGAGTGTTTTTGAGAAAGATGAATCTTAATAGAATAGCAAATAAATAGGTAGCATTAGGAAAATGCATCATTGTACTCGGTATGGTTACATTGTCATTTCACCATAAAACCAACGAAAACTGAACCATCTATCCTTACATCTTTTCCTCCTTTCCCTAAAAAACTCAAATGAAATATGACACAATATTCAACTCCAGACTGCACCAGTAGCGAAGTCCAATAAGTTTCTGAATATGCATAATGAACTATATTTCTTTCCCTGCCAATAATAGGTGTATGGATTTGAAGATGCTTACTCTCCTGCAATTTTTTTTTTTTTTTGGCAAGGTTCGCTGATATAGTAGTCTATGATTCGTCGGTACAAAATTATACTCAGAGGTTCCCCTGATGTTTCATCAATCACTTGATTGCAGTTGTAAAGATAATGCAGTATAAATATTTGATTAATGTCAATAGAATTTACGACTAGCCATTTCCTGTCTTTTTTTTTTAATGAGGTTCGCTATTAGTTTTCTTAATGTGCTGGTAAACTTGCTTAGTAGCATTATTTTTCTGTTTTACAAACAAATATTAATTTGGTCACATATTTATCATCTAGCAACGAAGCAACATTAAATTGAAATCAACAAAAGCAACTCCTTTGTTGAGAGATCTTATACGTCAGAAAAAAAAGTCCTTGTCACGTTTTCCTGCCAGACTACCAGCACAACAGGAAGTAATAATCGAACTGTCAGAGACTAACTTACTTTAATAAACTAAAGTGCCTTTTCTTCCGAGAGCTTGGCCCAGGGAAAACATCTTTTTCCCTCAGCCTTCCTTAGAATATTTTCCTAAGAATCCGAGCGTTTCACTTTTTCTCTGAATTCTTTCTATGAAGGACCTCTGAAGGGTGTCAGTTTTTGTTAGTCAAATAGCCTCTTAAGAATAAGAAGCGAAAAAAATCGGAGGTTTGTGAAGTTGGTATCTTAGTGCTTTTATCCTGTTTAATGAAAAAATATTCAAAATAAGCTCATGAACACTGCACTTTCATCATATTGTTGTGCCTAATATATTTTGCATAGAGCAAGTAACCTCGAAAATTTGCTCCGCCTTCTAAAATATATAGGTTATCGTATACTATTTGCTAAAGTTTCTTACTGTTACAGACAATCAGAAGTTCTTACTTTCTTGTGTAAAAAATGAATAATTAAGTTGTTTTGAAACACGCGCCCACACACACACGCACACGCGCACACAGGCTAGAATATATTACGAAGAGACTTCCAACTATCAAAATATTCTCTCTCTCGCGTCAAATATATATTCTGGTTCTCTTGCAAGACCTTGCGTGCCCAAGGACAAGAAAAAAACTGCTTCTACAATTGCAGTGTTAAGCCTACGTAAGGAAAGTGAGGAAAGGGGACGTTGTAACTACAATACTACCTTATGCTTAAAAAAAGATCGCTTTTAAGCTGAAGAGGTACCAACATTTTGATCTTTGATTTACAAGTAAATAATACTAATATTACTGTGTTACTAGTGGCATTACCTATTTTGAGAAGACTTTTGTATTACCTATACCAGTTTTCAGCTGTATTATTCATATAAAAATTGGCTGAATGAATAAAAAATAAGTAATAAATATAACTTACCCGATTTTTTATTTTTTTAATTTTTTTTAGGGCAGACTTGCAAAGACGCAAGAATTCCCCGAGTTTTTCCCTGGATGATAAATTGAGAGTTTCCTATTATTTTTCTCTCTCTCTCTGACTTGTGAAGATTCCCAAAATGCTTTCGTTCTGTTCCCTCATCGGCCTCAGAGGGTATGTAAAGAGGCAGAGCAACTGTTCCAGGAAAAGAATGAGATGTTTGGGAGGAGCCTAATTCTTTTCCAGAAGTCGGGAGGAATTCGCATTTATTGTTCTATTGCTAATTTGGCCTTCATCCCCCTAAGCCTTATTTTTTTCAGTGTAACTACTGGAATGATTTTTGTTTACGTCTGTTTAGGCAGATCCCCCTAAGATGGAAATAACTTCGTCCTTTTATCCTCTATCCTTTTAAACTTCAAAAGTCTACTTTTTGGAAAATAACAGAAAACCTAGCAAGTTTTGTTGATGTAATATGTTTTATTGAATATATGTTCAACAGTTAATTCTCTATAATGCATTTGAATATTATATGAATATTTGTTTTTCATTTGAATACTATCATCACTTTTTTTTAAAATACATTAATGTGTGCTACATGATCAAGCTTCCTTAATTCAAACTTACATCAGCAGTAACCCATTTTATTTATCAACAGCAACTAAAATACTGCTCAGGTAAATTTAAATATCCGTTATACCATAAAAAAAGAATATTTTTCCGTTTGATAATTTAAAGGAAGCTGGTGATGAAAATAAGATAAAAGATTATTTTGTGAAAAGAGTGTTCGACAACGAGTATAAACCTTTGTATATACCCTGTCTCTCTCTCTCTCTCTCTCTCTCTCTCTCTCTCTCTCCACCCAGATACCCAGTTATAATGCCATGGTTTCATCATCTCCATTTAAGTGTTGCAGAATATCAAAGGGGTTGTCAGAGCAATTCCAGGTAGATAATTAATAGTTTGCAGTATTCGAATTGTAATTGCTGCTTTGCAACGCCATAATTCAATTTTTATGTTGTCGATGCCTGTGAAAATGAGTGCAAAAATCAGTCATGTAAAACCATGTTACCTTCAAATGCTTTAGTTACGCAAGCCCACAAAAATTAAACAAAAATTGATCGAAATATGAAAAAAGTATAACCATATTTTGAGTTTCTTTCAGATAGACAAGGAATCATCCCTTACCTCAAATTTCAATTAATGCATACTGAAAGCAAGCCAACATTCAGAATATTTATTCACTGTATACTAGTTACACATTCAAAGGTGAGACTTGCACGGGAAATAATCGGCAGATATAGATAATAGCTTAGATAAGTAGGTTTCCAAAACGAGAGAAAGGATAAACATACAGCTCTTGAAGCAGATAACCCTAAACCGATAACGTTATATCTGTTATCCAGCCTGGCAGCAATTAATAAAAAGCATGTTAACTACGCCTTTAGCTTTGTATCTAAGCTCCTGGAGAAAACAATACACATTTGTGAAGGAAAAAGCCAAGGAAACTAGGACGGAAGAATGTCTTGAACAGAACTGCAAGTTCTCAAGCCTGTTATCCCATAGGAAATGCCCATGAGAGAATTCCAAGCATCGTGCGATTAAGACGTCTTCTAAAACTTTTCCTCTTCGTAAACGTGCGTTCTTTTCGAAATGCGGTGCCTGACTTCCTGTTGCGGTCGAGTGGCAGAGTGCCAGGAGAGAGAGAGAGAGAGAGAGAGAGAGAGAGAGAGAGAGAGAGAATAGCAGATAAGGAAGAAAATGAATGAGAAGAAATAAGTCTCTTCACCTCAGATACAAAATCTTTAGTCCTAGTGTCTGTGCGTGCCTGTCTTTCGGCCAGCCTGCCTCTTATTCTTTATCCATTATTCATTTTCAAAATATCTTTTTTTCTGCACATTTTTCTGAACAACGTAAATAAAGGATATAAGTAATTGCAAAGATACGAAGATTAAATATAAAGAAGATATATGCAAATGTACCTGAATGGTTTGAGCGAGGGATTATCATTGTTAAACAGTATCGACTGTAAACTTAATTAAACATGACTTTAACGTATTGCAGCTGAAAATTAACTCAAGGAAATCTCTCTTCTCTTGATTGTGTTTGTCAAGATCTATCGATAATCCAGCTTTACTTATTTGTTTTATAATTTCCTCGTTTTACGAGCATGCAAATTAACATATGACAAACAGGCATTTCTTCTATCTATTAATATATGAGAAGAGGATATAAAGGTATAAATAAATTTGCATGTTCAGTGAGGTTTGTTTTTATTCGCAGTATCGCCTTCTGTGACAACATTGTTTTGTTGACTTAGATTTAGTTGACCTTATGTCATCTTACTAATTGGGCAGCTTGTAATCGGCATCTTAGAAAGTAAACTGAAGAATATGACATAATTTAAGAAGCTGACGTATGGGTAAGAACAATAAACCTGCATCAGAAAGACAGAATAGCTTGTACGATTTATGGCTCATCAGCGTAAAAACTGAGAAAAAAAACCCTTCGTCCACGTACTTTCTAGAGGTGCTTACCCTTTTGTGTCATCAAACGGGATCGCCTGGTAGATGGCTGTCGTTTCCTAGGAGACACGAAATGACTCCTACATGGCGGATGAGCCTCCCTCTTGATGGAAAAAGCATCACTATTTAAGGTCCTACATAAAAAAAAACTGAGATATACGAGTAAACCTGAAGTATCAACAGAATCCCTCTGCTATCAGGAATGTGAAACTCACTATATGACAAGGACATTGGGTTTAAAGTTACAGACTCTTCAGCCATGCTTCAAAATATATATAAAAAATATATTAACTCCCACGGTTCTGAACGGGAGTTTATATGGTGGCACATAGAAGAAATGCATGATTGTAGGGGTCTTCAAGAAGTCCAAGCTGGATGGAATGGCGAGACCAAAATGACAAAGACTGGCACTGTATGGCAACTATTACGCAGACACACACACACACACACACTGAACCAGTTGCTTTTCCATCCCTTCTGGGTCAAGCTTTCCTCGAGTAACGATCAAAAGAAGGTGGTCAGATATATGCAGTCAGTTTTCATGCCAGTCCTTCTGTTTTATAACTTAACTGTCGTCTTCAGCCCGTATTTTCGTTACCGACAGCTCTTATTATGTGAGCCTGTAATTAATGCATCTACATAGTGAAGCATCAGTGACTGCAGTTTTCTGAAGCATTTAACACGTGACCTAAAAACATTATTCCACCGTTTTGCATCTTTTGTAATAGAAAATGTCTGCCAGTGTGTTGTATGACATTGTGACACATCAACATTATATGAAGCTGACAAAGGTGCAGGTATTAAAGGTGATAATAGAAATTCCTCTAATGAAGTAGTTGCTGATAAGCTGGATAAAGAAAAAAAATGAATCTGGGTTCCCATTATGAACGAAAGAGAAACTCCAGATCATGAATGTTTTATGAGTTCCTGAAGGACTTTTTTTCAGCAGAATGAATCATCATTTTATAAAGCTGAAGAATTTGTCAAGTTGTCCGAAACATAGGAGTAAGTAAAGAATACAGTACCAATGCTTGATTAGAATGTGTTATCATAAGCATGGAATTATATTAAAAATACCGAAGTAACACCTATCATTTATTCAAATGCAAATGAACTTCGTTGTGCAACAACACTAAACTTACTGAATATATGCACTTATGAATAGCCTTATTGCTTTTATAAATAAAATTATTAAAAATTAATCCGGTCTGTAAAAACGAATTATTAAATGAAATAGTTTTGTTGAGGATTAGCTGGTCCTTTAAAAAGGCTACAAATGATAATAATAATAATAATAATAATAATAATAATAATAATAATAATAATAATAATAATAATAATAATACTGTTACCGACGAGTTTCAAACTGAAATAAAGCGTCTATTTTCCATAAACATTTCCACAGCTGACTGATATAGCATGTTCCAGTTATCGACTGCAAAAATAGTACTAGAGTAACCTTGCCACCATAGAAACGTCGAGAGAGAGAGAGAGAGAGAGAGAGAGAGAGAGAGAGATTTATATGACTGGTTATTCATATGAAGACATGAAAAACAAAACCAAAAACAACGTTTCCAGCACAACCAAATTAGATGATTGTAAGGATTTACATTTGGGAGAGAGAATGATGGGATCATGGGCTGAGAGAATGGGGGGCGGGGGGAGGCAGAGGGATGAGAGGGGATGAGTAGCAAGGAAGAGGAGGGGAAGGAAAAATAGGGCAGTTTATCGCCACTCTTCCCTCTTCGGATTTTCAGACATTCCTCTCCTGCGCCATTTAGGCAAATCGCTCCTTATTGAGAGAAATTTTTGTCATAAATAAGTGATAAAGGAGAGGTTAAAGAACATCGTGCCTTTCTACACAAACATATACTCAGCATAAGGTATGAAAATTTATGAGAGATTAGGTATACAGATACTGTAAGTATACACATATATATGAAAAACATACTAAATAAATATTTCATTGAGAGAGTGAGATATTCCATAGTAGTAGGTAAATAAAAAATTAAAAAGAATTGTTGAAATTTCCACAGACATTAAGGAGCAACAATGCTTTTATGTTCAGTCTCTAATACAGTATTTATTAATCTAAGTTACTTGGAAGTACGTAGCCACGGTAACAATAGTAACTGAAAAAGAATAGTCTCTCTCTCTCTCTCTCTCTCTCTCTCTCTCTCTCTCTCTCTCTAACCAAAACTGCACAACCTTCCCCACAGGTCAACCAGATTAAGTAAAATTATATTAACTGAAGGCTCTTTAATAGATAATTACTGCGTGAATGATGTGCTTTTCCAAGTTGACAATTTAATAGACTATAATACTTAATATGAGCGAAGGCCGAGGTGACGGTAAAGCGGATTACTGCATTCGTCAAGAGGTGTCTGCATTTTCTAATTTCATCTTTGTTTTTTCTGGTGATTTTTTTGCAGCTTTCTTATGGGAAGCTTGAGAAAACAACATTTATAAGCAATTATAAACTGAGGTCGTGTTCTCGGGATTACAAATTGTTTTTCTTACCTTATGGCTAACGTAATCGATTTGCCCTAATTTCGTATATTTTAAATAGCATTTACACATTTTCCCTTGTGGCTTTTTTCTTGGCATTATATTCTTGACACTGTTGGTTAGTGATTTTTTTTTCTGCAGATGGCGAAATGATTTGAATAATAATATATTTAATACGGGAGCAAAATAAAAGATACGATAGTGGAGCGAGAGAGATAGAGAAAGAAAGAATATTGTATCACCATATAAGGTCATCAGATTTTACAATAACATTAACAGAGTCTGTAATTTTTATATTAATTTACACCGCTAAAGTATTCATTATAGTACATACGGCTTTTCAGACAAGCCACCCATGTGTCATATAAAATCAAGCATACAAATGTGACTATCATTACAGGATGCTAATGAGTCTTAACTGAACTAATAGGTATTCATATGATCTTATAATTGAAATTAACTGCTATGTATAACCATGGATAACAATATACGAAGTTGATATTTGACATTAATTTTGTTTGCATATGTTAGATATTTCTTTCAATAAGTTGTTTTCAATACTATGTTTCAGACATGGTTGGCTGAAGGAGACGGGCAAACATATAGTTCAAGTCTGTCTTTTTTTAAATTTTTATTACGGTAGGAATGGTTCAGTTATGCTTCATCATACTGATCTAAATGTGTACCGCAAACAATCTAATAGACATTATCTGCAGGAGACCTATCCTATATCGTTGCCAGAAGCATGGTTATGGTTAACTTTAACCTTAAATAAAATCAGAACCACTGAGGCTAAAGGGCTGCAATTTGGTATGTTTGTTGATTTGAGGGTGGATGATGAACATAACAATTTGCAGCCCTCTAGCCTCAGTAGTTTTTAAGATCTGAGGGCAGACAGAAAAAGTGCGGACAGAAAAAAGTGCGGACGGACAGACAAAGCCGGCAAAGCAGTTTTCTTTTACAGAAAATTAAAAACTTCCATTGATCTCATAAAAATTCTGAAAATCTCATTGGTCGTATACAGATTAGAAAATATCTCTAATGATATTTCGCTTCCTTTTTCTTGTGTGTTGCAAGCGTTGAATTCTTGATAGCTGACGTAAGGGTCTTTCAGTTGAAGTGAGGCAGCCAATGTTAGGCTTTGACAGTTCAGATAAGAATATCGCAAAAGCAACTGACTCAGGTCAGTAACTCCCGGAAATTAGGTCTTATCTCGCCTTTACAGCGAGCCGTACGGAGAGCAGGTCATTTTACGTTTCGTCCCATAAAGGTCTATTATTTGCATTCTTAAATGGGTCAGAGTCTTGTAACGACATTAATAGGCAATTTGACGGAATATCCAAGAGTAATCTCATGAGTTCAAAGAAATATTTACTTCACGCACAGTGTATTTATATTTCTTTATTTCTTTATTTATTTGTTTGTTTGTTTGTTTATTTATTTATTTTTGTGGAAGAGAATTCTAGAGGAGTATAAGAGGCACATTTCACTTTTCTTAAATTATTTCCAATCGCAACCTACAGTGGCTGTCTGTCTACCTGTCTGTCTCTTCACCCTACAGAGTAAAGTTTCAAGGAGGTTCCAGCAACAAGCGAAAAACTATCTTTTCATATTACTGACACGTTCAGAATAGGCTATATATAACCCTTAGCAGAGCTGGAAGTCAAACAATAAACAAAGGAGCATTTTGGAATAACGGTAATAACTCAAAGAGAGAATGAATGGCATCACCGACTAACTACGAGGTAATTCTTGTCAAAAGTAATCAATGTCTATTCACTGGAGAGGAAAGCAATTGTCGCCATATGTTTGATGTATTGACGGGCGAAGGAGATCCATCGGCACAAATGGGAAAGGCGATTAGTTACTCGATGTTGGCTTTTCACTTACAAATTCAGAATTCTATTGGGTGATAGATGTTTTCCGCTTGTACAGAGAGAGAGAGAGAGAGAGAGAGAGAGAGAGACAGAGAGAGAGAGAGAGAGAGAGAGAGAGAGAGTGTACATTAGAATTATTTGGTAAAGCTTCTTGGTTAGGCGTTTCATATTTAACTTCTTCAGCTGCCAAATTAAGAATTTGCATTTCTATGAATTGTTATATGTGAAAATCAACAAATTAATGTGGTGGTTTTTATATTTCTCGTGCTGCATCTCGTCCACCCAAATTTCCTTAGCCCTTTTCCGGCCCACGAGTCGGGGAGATTTTAAAGGGATATTATTGAAAGCAAAGAAACGAACTCAAGTGAATATAAAAGACTTACACTCCCAGACGTTGTATATGACTATTTAAGTATTTAATGAATATTAATGATCTCAGCTGTTGAACTAATTTTGGCATTACTTCTGCAACAGGTTTTACAGTTGTTCTGCATACAAAGAAACATTTGAGGATTTGATAAAACTAAAATTCCTTGAAAAGGTGTGACATACAATTGACAGTTATGAATTTTACGGGTGGACATCGTGGCTTCAAGAATCAATTTTCCTTTCCTCCTAAAAGGTAATTATTAAAGAAAATTTCAAGCTAATAATAATACTGGCACAGAGGCCTTTAATGGGTAATCTCAAGATCACCAGGGGTGGGCGACATTAAGTGGACTCGCCTCGTTTCTAGCAACAGCTTGCAGAATGGGACACCCCGTTTAAATAATTACTGTATTATCCCCTTACTGGATTAGGAAGGTTTTTAAAACAGGCGCGCGCGCGCGCTTGCGTGTGTGTGTGTGTGTGTGTGTGTGTGTGGATGTTAGGGTTGGGGGTTATTTGATACTCCCGCAAAACCTTGCTAAGTTAACAACGTTTTCCTTGGGATATTTCCTGACTTATTACAGCTATTTCTATAAATAGCGTTTACGAATCTGTTAGATTTAAGTTGCTATTTGAGTTCGTTGACGTCTGAAGTCTCTAAGAAGCACAGACTGCGAAGACTAGATGTAGCTTACCACTGTGCATTTCAGGGCCGTGTCTAGAGGATTTTCGTCAATAAAATCTTACCAAAGCATCGGATATGGGTCGTATTTTGGAAATAGCCATTTGAAGCCACAGTCTAACTGGCAAAAATATGCAGTGATGTCTAATGTGGATAATTAAGGCACTTATCAGAGTAAATCAACGAAATTTATAGGGAAACTTAGCTAATCCAGCAGGCTTGTAGATAGAGGCTAGTAAAACGTCATTACTGAAGGCCCTCCCATTCACTGACGTACTTACTAGACACCCCGCCCATATACTTTTTGAATGAAGACTCAGATGTTGGTAGCAGTAGCAATAGTAGTACAGTAGCATATGGAACTCTTATATTGCTTCACACACTCAAACACCTGCCTTACATTCTCTCTCTCTCTCTCTCTCTCTCTCTCTCTCTCATCTTTTCGATGAGTCTCTTAACTTATGTTCTGAATTTTCATATACCTTTTCAGTGTGTATGTAAGGAAGCGTGAGTAAATGTATTTATTGTATGTGCGTGTTCCAGTATGAGAGCATGTTCCTATGTGCAGTTTTTAATTTCATTTTCATCCGTTCATCATCATACTGAATGATCTATTGGGTCCCAGTGCTTGGCCTCTGGCCTAGACCTGGTATTTTAATCTAATCCTTCGGGCCAGCCCTACTGTATGAGAGCTGTAAGTTAGCTCAGTGGTCTGGTTACACTAGTTTAATAATAATAATCTAAGTAGAGTACAATAAGGGAACGGGCATCAAATGAGAATATTAATTGTGTAATACAGTTCCATGGCGCAATTCACGCTTCCTTTAACTTGAAATATGCACCAAGTCTTACAGTAACACTCTTTGTGAAAACCATTGTTACTCTCGAGTTTCTGTTGCTTCTTATTCTCTCAAAAGTTCCAGTTCACGTGTACCTGCTTAGTCCTGCTAAACGAATGTAACATAACGCAAGTGTTCTAACCTAAACTTCCTTAGTGCATGATCAGTCCCATAATAAATCCACAGTGCTTGGTATAGAACACTAATCCCCCTCTCATTATTTTATTTGTGCGCTTTTATGTCAGTTTTGTTGCTTCTACACGCTTGATTTACTTACTTGAAACTGACACTGTTAGTTGTAGGGTTGTTGAGTGGTTATCAGTGAGTCTATGTATTCCCGGTTTTATCTATTTATTTATTCTTTTGTGGATTCGAAGTTACTCATTCGTTCAATTTTCAGTTATTTTGATAATTTCATTTACATCGTTTATAATATATATATTTCATTTAATCATAACTACATTGTAGTGCTGAATGATACTCGTAACTCATAGTCCAAGCGCTTGGGCTATGCCCTAAATCTTTTAATCCACTAATCCATTTATAGTATATTATCTTACAATTTCGATAACTATCGTATATCCTACTCAAGGTATTGTTTATTGTACAAGAGGGTCAAATATTTGTGCTTCTACGATCATTATCATACTACTGGGAACCCTGCTGTTACGTCTGATGTCATAGTTTACGTCACAACTAGCCTCTTTCTGGGTGCTTACCAAATTTAGCTAAGTTTCCCTTTAAATTTCCTTGATTTACTCTGATAAGTGCCTTAATTATCCACATTAGACGTCACTGCATATTTTGCCATTTAGGCTGTGGCTTCAAATAGCTATTTCCAAAAAACCATCCATATCCGAGACTTTGGTAAGATTCTATCGACGAATGTCTATTAGACACGGCCCTGAAATGCACAATAGAAACTTCATTTATACATGAATAATAAGACAATCCTTAGCATTCGGGAGGAATTCCGTTTTATGCCGGTCATGTGACTTCATTTGCCGTCGTGATATTTAATTGTCTTTTATTTAAAATTAAAGTAAGCATGTATCGCATTCAAACACGAGGTTTTTTGGCAGATGTGTCTTTTTGTCAGTGAACTTCCTCCTTTAGTGATATTTTGAAAGCACAATTTAGCAGATTTATGCTTGAATAGCATATATATATATATATATATATAGTAATATATAATTAAATATATATATATATATATATATATATATAATTTCCTTTATAATAGCGTATGGATTACAAGTAGGGAGAATTTGATTGCTGCTGCAATTTAGAAAAGGATGGCATGTATTCGTAGATCCATTATAAACACTTAAACCATAAATTAATTAGATCTTGGCTCTACAAAGTTAGCGTTATTTTTTTTTTTTGTGACAGACTATGGTCAGTGGCATCTAAAAGAACAACGGTATTAAAAGAGCAATTATTAATTCAGTCTCCTCTTCCATAAACGCTCGTTAACAACTCATTCATTTCCCTGCCTCTGTCTCTCGTTGTCTTTGTCTGTCTGTCTGTCTGTCTGTCTGTCCTGTCGGTCTTGCCGTCCAGGAAACCACGATTTTATTTCATCAAATAGATAATATTTTCCGTTGAATAGAGACTTGAAAGATAACAGAAGGATAAAAAACGACGGTTCGTTGCTTAATATTCAAAAAGAAAACTGAAATGAGAGATAAAACGTAAACTAAAAGACAAAAAATAAAAAGGAATCTCGTTTGAATTTCCCTGTTCTTCTGTCTTTCTCTCAATAAAAGGTCACATCCTTCATTAGAATCCAATTAGTCTCATGTTCCAAAGAACGCGTTTCATGGTCAATGGGCATTAACTGGTTTAATTTATCAGTTGTAAACTTGTAAACAAACTTACTCATACACACGCATTTATATATATATATATATATATATATATCTATATAGTCTGTGTGTATATCTTAGGAAAAAAAATTCATATCTTATGCAAAGTCACATATTGGGTTTCTGAAAGACCCTACCCTTTACCTAATCCTCACTGTCACCGTGGAGAGAAAAGCTTTTTGTCTTATGAAAAACTCTTGTCATTTTCTTCGTGGGAAAAAGGGACGTCGGGTAAAGGCTTTTATATTCAGTTTTCATCAGAACGGACTTTTTTCCTCGGCAACGAATATTAGTCCCCTTAGTAATCCTCCTCCGCAGTTGACCGTATTTTCCCGTCCCTAATTTTTCCTCTCTTTCCCTCAGACAATGGTTGGGTAATGTTGCAGTTCTATTTGCTAGACTAATCTGATCCTTTTTCATAGGTTGTCGAATTGAACTAGTGACGTCACAAAATTCGTTTGTAAATGTTATGTAGGTCCTTTAATATTTTTAAATCATACATGCATACATAATATATATATATATATATATATATATGTGTGTGTGTGTGTGTGTGGTTGTGTATGTATGTACAGTATATATGCTTTAATAAAAAACACAATAGATGCACTTGACTTCAGTATATAAGCTAATACCACAGGAAAATGACAGGCAGAAGTGTCATTTTCCTGTGGTATTGGCTTATATATACTATATATATATATAGAGAGAGAGAGAGAGAGAGAGAGAGAGAGATTGTGGGTGTCCATCGACAAGGAAGCCATTGCACGAATCTTATAATGTCGTATTGGTATCCCTAGATTCCTGAGTCTCTCTCTCTCTCTCTCTCTCTCTCTCTCTCTTTCTCTCTCTCTCTCTCTCTCTCTCTCTCTCCACTCCCGTGCGTATCCATTAATATCATCAATAACCACCGCAGCATATCTGGAGTCGGACATGAATAGACTTCGATTAACTTCTTGTTGTTGTATCCAGTTAGGATTGATTTGCCTGCTCCTGACAATACGTCCAAGGGAGGGACAACTTTGTTCCCCCAGGCTGAATGAGAGGTGGCTTGTATTGATTATCGCTACTGCATCTCAAGTTAGAATAATCATTAGTTTTGGTTGAGGATTTTTTGAAGAACTTTCTATGAAAGTTACCTCAGTCCGTATTTTTGCATTCCAGTTACCTGGATGTAAGATATTCGGTGTTTTTCTCATGTAAACGTCGCTGGGGGTTCTCTGGTCTTGCATAAGAGCTGTTCAAAGATTAAACTAAACGAGAGAGAGAGAGAGAGAGAGGAGAGAGAGAGAGAGAGGATAAGAAAATAGTGAAGCAATCATAAACCGGGAATAATTTTCGTTGAAATTCTGTTGTATTGCCCTAATTTGTATTTCTTGTTACGATTATTGTTAGCTAGAATCCCCAGGACTCGTTACTTTATTCCAAATGCCATTCAGAAAGAAAAGAACTGACAGAGAGACAGAGGAAAAACTTTAAGAGAAAAGGATGGAGTAGAGTAGATACGGAGATGTGCACTGAATGCGTCTGGTATTCCACAAAGCAGATAACCGAATAGACTGCACACATACACACACACACACGCGCACATATATACGTGCGTGCGTATTTATATATACACATTTATATGTGTATGTGTGCGCTCTTGCGTGTATGTGTAAAATTATATTAATGGATACAGGAACGGGTCCTCATCGGTCTATTCGGTTATCTACTTTGTGGAATACTAGACGCATTTCAAGTGCACCGGCTCGTACTCTCGTATCTACTCTACTCCATCCCTTTCTCTTAACGTCTTCCTCTGTCTCCCTGTCATACACGCACGCACACACACATATATGTTTGCGTGTGTGTGTATATATGTAAATACACACACACACACACACACACACACACACATATATATATATATATATATATATGTGTGTGTGTGTGTGTGTGTGTGTGCGCGCATGACGTCAAACTTATTTTATGGCCAAATAAAAACTGTTGAAAGGGCATGCGAAAACCTGTTAAATAACAAGAATTCATACCTGCCACCGCCAGTTCTTAATTCAGCTTTTTTGAATTTCCTTTTCTACGTTTCAGTTCACCATTCCAGCCTTTCACTGGTCGTTTGGTTTCAAATCGTAATTTTAGCATTTCATTTGCAGGGGTTGCTCAGGCCTGACCCAGGAAATGGGGAAAAGTTTTGAATGTCACATAACCCTTTCCGTTTTTTTTTATTCAATTCACTTTAATGTTATATAAAAAAAAATACTTGCATTAATTAATCTAATTGTAAGTCAGTAAAAAAAAAAAACTCAGATTATTTCCCCTAGTGCCTGAAGTAATGTTCCACTAAAATCGAATATGAAATAAATAATATAATGAGCTTTCACAAGAAACGCTATGTCCATGCAATTGGTATTATTAAGTGTTGCCTGCCAAATTCCTCATACTTTTACAGTTGACACCAGTGGACGTAAAATGTTTTGTTTATCCATTGCTGAAGGTCAGCATCGTTCATACTGGGTAACACTTTCTTCGAATGACAAACATCCAAGGACAATGAAAGGGACGTTTCATCTCATCCATAGTTTTTGTCTCTGTCTTCAGGCTTAGCTAGGATAGCGCGGTGCCGCTGCGTGCGTGAGCATCTTAATTATTGCTGAATGAGAACTACTGGACATAACTGCAAATTTCCTCAGTTGTTACTGTTAATGTCTGTATTTGTTATATGTAGGTGAAAACGCTTAATACCTGTATATCAATTCTTAGGATGCTAGCTTGCAAGTAAAAAGTAGAGAGATTACCTTGTACTTCTTAGAAAGACAGCCATAATGTATAAATGTTGGTAACGCCTATGATACTTGACAAAGGAGATTAAATGTGTTGACTTTGGCTGTATAAAGCACTTACCATTACCATTATTTTGCATGATTTGTATATGGAAACTAGTCCTCGAATTCTACCTCAGCTTTGCTTTTCATGGATTCTATTCATATAAGCGTTTTATGTACAAGTTTTGAATAATCATTTTTGTTGTCCATAATCTTACCATTTACTCTCCTGTGTCGACATCACGTTTTATTTTTTTGATAACTTGTTCTTAGGGACTTGAGAGGTTATTTCTTCCCTCTAGTTTAGATTAGAATTGTTTCATATCCTCCTGTCTCTCCTATTCTCTCCGATGACTAGACCCCGACATAATTGCTGCGCGCGCTTCTTCAACAAGGTACAATCAATAATTCATCCTACTGACTGGCATCAATATGATTCACTTGATTTACCTTTCTTCTAGAAAACTGGATTTCAATGGGCAGGGATAAAACGTTTATGCATGAGTTCTGTTCCACTTAATTTTGCCGATATCTTTTCAAGTACATATACTTGAGTAAGGCATTTATTTTGATGGAGCGTATCCTCAGTTCTGACGAAGGCATTTATAGGAGAAAAGGAAATCATTTAAAGAAGCTAAATTTACGTGAGACATTTCTCACCACTCTGTTTCAGGGATAGTATGCTGTCTTGTGACTTCTTTTACGAGGTAAATTAATATCCCTATAATTCTCATGCGTACATATGCGAAGGACTGTACAAAATGTATTTCAGATACACTTCTTTTATTTAAAAGTTTACAAAATGACATATTTTCTTTTTTATGCTTCACATCATGCTAAATATAGGATGTTAATAGCCATATGAATAATCTTAAATGGCAATCATAATCCATTTGTTGTCTGCTTCATCACCTTTGAGGTAAGAGGCTCCTTCATGTTCAACTCAGTCAACATGTTCTCAGGTACTTGGTTCTTCCCCATGGCAGAATTAAGACTACCTCATAATGATAATCTCTCAGAGTAGTAAAACTTCAGAGGCTTGATTGATTACCTGTGGTTGCAGATTTCGAGAAAGCAAGTTCCAACAAGGCGAAAATCGGAAAGACTTGAACTATATATGAGAAATTATATGAACATAAACAAATACTTAGCAAGATTCATTTCAGATAACTGAAGAAATTGCGAGAACTGCCGCTTTGCCGGGTGTCGTATACGAATACCATAAACCAATAATTGCACGATACAAACGTCAGGCGTGTCTGGAAGTGCACATGCGCAAGGCTATTGGAAGTAAAGACTGTCTGTGTGGGAGATAGATGTGCAATCAATGAGAAGCATAACAACAGCTGCAATTATGCCATTGCGAAGTTGATAGTCAGTTTATCTGCGTTTATTACCATAGGAGAATACCAGAGCCTTGGTCGGCTGGGGACGTTATCGTGGAGAGAGAGAGAGAGAGAGAGAGAGAGAGAACACGTACTTCAGTTACTAGCTCTGTCTTATAAAATAATATTTTGCGTTATACTCCTTATTCTTAACTTTTTGCCAACTTCGCGTGTTTTTAGTTAGCCAGGTTTGCAGATGTTTTCTCCAGTAAATATAGAAACTTGCAAACTTTTCACAGATACCTTTACAAGAGGTATATATTTCAAATAATAAATTAGAGAGAGAGAGAGAGAGAGAGAGAGAGAGAGAGGGGATTGGCCATGCCTATTAAAATTTGTTTTAAAGAACGAGGAGCTGAAGCCCACGTTATCTGAACTTGCTACATTGTGTTGACATTTTTCTTGAAAGTGAACAGTCTTTAATCGGTGCTCAAACTGAAATTAGCCTTCAAGACACTTGTGGCCCATTTGACAAGAAGCCAACCATAGCGAGATTCGATCGTTGTATGTCCTCCCTAATTAATGGTTGATTTTGACCATTCCAGTTCCGAGTATTTCTTCTGAAAATTGAACTGTTTATGTGAAAGAGTTACCAAGCCAGAGTAACAGGCCTTAGGGAGAAATGATCTTATCTTGACGCCAAAAACAAATAACTTTTATTCCTCCTGCACGAATCTGGACAATGCATTAAAAGCAGATTTTCCGGTTTGTGTGGGTAAATGGTCGAACAAAGCAACTTGAAGCCTTATACCAGACATTCGTATTACAAAAATTAATGGAAAAACGAAGCATTTATTCTTCTAACAGGAATGCAGGGCAATACTTTAGTGGTTTTAAACAAGAGTAAATTATTTAAAAATCGTAGTCTATTCGAGCTCACCAAAAGATTTGCAAGGAAAAATCATCTTGAAATATGGCGAATAAAATAATGAATCACTCATTCACCTATCATCTTTTCATGTTAGGGTCTCTTAGTCAAAGCAAAGTAGCCTTTCTCTCAATGAGTGCATGTGGCCTTGAATTCCAATAGAAAATCTGCTGCATGCCGTTCTTCTGTCTCTCTGCTGCTACCAAGGGAAGTATACTAAATAAACACTTTTCCTCAACGCGAAAAAATAATAACGATTTTATTTGTATTGAAATGCATATGCGTGTGAATATTTATATCTTATTTTTTCCTTTAAGTTGGAGGTAAATTTGAACCGACAAAGTAGATGCTGCAGTGAAAGTCAGACTCAGTCTGAATATGTGATAAAAATCGAAAATGGAAGGAACTAAAACCTTAAATAAAAACGAGAAGCAACAGCTATTCCTCTAGTCAAGAATATAAGCCTCATCCCAAGAGAGATTTCGTAATCATTACTGTTGTCAAGGGGGAAAAGGAAAGCTTATCTTTCTTGTATAAGAAAAATATGACTTGCAACAAAGGTCTTTTTTTTTTCTTTCTCTAGGACACAGGGGAACTTGAGAAGACGCAGAGATTTTTTCTCTATCCATGTAAGAGATACTTCCATAAATTTAATGCTGTTTATGTCCCTTTTAGGCGTAAGAGGCGCTTGGATCCTTTTAGAGCGTGGACATTCTCGGAAAAATGAAATAAAGAAAATGTAGCTGAAATAGAGGGATTAGAATGAAGACCTACGTCAAGCGATAAGTATAAGTGTTGCGTCCGAAGTTATGGGAAGGAAACGTGTTAGCAGAGCGTTTCCTTTAAGTTCTGTTTGTTCTCTCGTCATGATAAAAATCTCAGTGATTAATTTGTTGCCTTTAAATGTTTATATTAATTAAGCTTTTAACACTGTATTTGCAGGTATTTCACTGGTACTTTATGAGTAATGAAAGACTTATTACCCACTAAACAGTTTCGTTTTGCAAAAGAACAGATATTAATTGTCTGAATGGTTTACAAGCACATTCCATATATGAACACAGACTTAATTATTCGCTCTCTCTCTCTCTCTCTCTCTCTCTCTCTCTCTCTCTGTGTCATTGTTTTACATTTCATTTATTAATATTACCCAACTTTTGAACTATTTCAAGTTATATCTTGATATGTATCTAATGTATGAGGAGAATTTTGTGATGTAAATAGAGGCCTCAAAACCGGTAAAGGTATCAAAACCTCACCAGGAGAAAGATACTAAATTACAGATAAGGCTTTGAACGAAAAATACGCTTTTTTACATACACTAAAATAAGTCACAAACGCAATTTGACCTTAATTTACGTTAATCCACGCACCTTGCTTTACTTTTGCAGCCAAACTCAAAATAAAAAAAAAGAGTAAAATCTGCAGTTATGTATTTGGAAGGAATCAAGGGAAGCATCAATACACAATACAAATCTGAAGAGAAATAACAAATATAAAAGTCTAGAAGATAAATATCGTACGCAGGGAATGACTGAGGCAAGACTAAAAACCGTGATTAAATAATTAGTGCAAAGAGGTCATGACAGGAGAACTGCTGGCAATGTTTTCAGCACAGCTAGTATTAAATCCCCTAAAACCAGTTACTGTAGTCAAAGGTGGATATGCACATGTAATCATGAAAAGAATTATAGATATTTGAGTGACAGATAATGTTTATTCAGTTAGGTAATTGTGCGTAAGCAAAAAAAAAAAAAAAAAAAAAAAAGAGTACAATGAGGAAGTTCTTGTTGTTTAACGTAGAAGGGTATCATTTCATAGATCGCAAAAATGTTCTATCTTCTGATCACCTTTTGTAACATTACTAACATCCATAACCATCTACAGAGCTCTGTATCCACGCAAGCAAACTAAAATGTTTTTCCGTTTTTTTTTTCTGTAAAAGAAAACTATTGAGATGGCTTTGTCTGTCCGTCCACAGTTTTTCTGTCCGCCCTCAGATCTTAAAAAATCTGAGGCTAGATGGCTGCAAATTGGCATGTTGACTATCCCACCCTCCAATCATCAAAACGTACCAAATTGCAGCCTTCTAGCCTCAGTAGTTTTTATTTTATTTAAGGTTAAAGTTAGCCATGATCGTTCGTCTGGCAACGCTATAGGACAGGCCACCACCGGTCCGTGGCTGAAAGTTTCATGGGCCTCGGCTCATACAGCATTATACTCTATACAGAAAAATCGATTGCTCCGAAGAAACTTCGTCGCATTTTTTACTTGTTTATTATTTATTGCTAATTGCATTTGCACCGAATATTTTCACAATCTGGAATTTGATCACTATAAGTTTAAATTTCAGTTACCTTTACTTATGTTGCAACGTGCAAAACCAATTCGCTGACTTCAATGCCGACGTTCGGAAAGAAAAAATAACAATTTTCTTAATGCTGAATTAAGTTTCGCTTGTAACACAATCAGGGCAGTTAACTAATGGAATTTCCGGGAGATTTTGTTCCGTAATTACTTAATAAAGTATTGGACACTAGAAAAAGAACAGAAAGAGGAACTGGGAAATAATATTACTGTGCGGAGCAAAGTTTTTCTTCCAGTATATGCACAATGCAGTTAAGCGAGAAGTATCGATTCGAAATTGAGCAAGAAACGTAAAATATCTAAGGAGTACAGACCACCGGTTAACGGAAAAGGAACAATAGACTGGAAAGCAATACATGGGAAGAACATGAAATTCCGCAGAACTGTCAATATATATATAGATAAAGATAGACGATAAGTCTTACAGAGGAATGTGAATACCGCCCAAAACCTTGACTTTTTTTTTTTTATACCAATTTGATACCAGTTTCGTGTAAAGCTTTGTTTGAATGGCTTTTTGATTCAAAATTGTAAATAATGTAATCACTGTTCGGTTATGTAATAAATACATTGGGAATTAGCTTTTGTAAGAGCTAAATATGTAAACGTATCTGGTCCAGTAATAAACTTATAAATACATAAATAAATGGATAAATGGACAGTTAGTACCAAAGCGAAAGAGAGAGAGAGAGTGAACAGTCAGTACCAAAGCGAAAGAGAAAGAGAGAAAGAGAAAGAGGAGGTTGGGTTGTGGGGGGGGGGGATGCAGCGGAGGGAGTTACTTAAGCAAATGGGAATTTAATGGCTCAGTGCACTTGAATGATTCGTAAAGCTAAAGCAAAGAAAGAAAAAAGAGGTGAGAGGTTACGGGAGCAGTCTAACAAATGTAGGTCTTTAAGAGTGCGGTAGTTATAGATAAAGAATTGAACGAAATAATTTAAGGCGATGTACTCGTAAGCGACAAGAACAGTGGGTATATGACTATTTGATGGCGGGAAAAAAATGAAGTCCTTTACATTGACAGTGAAAAAAGACCTCAGGAGATCTTAGGTTCTCATTATATAGGGTTAAGTATTTTTAAGGTTGTATTTTTAGTAAACCCCTTTGTGAGGAATCTAAAAGAAATTTACCGAAAAAAAAGAAACAATTAAATGAAATTTTTCATGGATTATCGAACAGGAATCTTCAGTTATCTAAAGTGAAGAAAAACATATATGAAAATGAAACAGCTCGCAAAGTTCTAGGGAAGTATTTAAAAGTAACATTACAATGTCGTATTTAAGAAATATTTAATTTTTTTTTTTTTTTTTTTGCAGAAATACACTAAAAGAACAGAAGAACGAACGGACGGATAAAACTATAATTATAACTCTCGAGAAATTATTGTCGCATTCAAATACGTTTATAGAATTTAAACTAACAAGAAAAGAAGGAGATATTCGAGAGAGTGGCCATTCAAACCTATTTCTAGGGTTTAAGCTTACAAACAATGAGGGGAAAAATCCGAGATACGGTTCCACCAACGACAGACGATTGATAAGGAAGAGGCTGAGGATCAGTGACCTGGTGAAAATCTTTGACGAATCAAAGGCAGAGATGAAGAGGAAGCTGATCGGATATTATCTTTGAGTAAAGTGGAGGAAAACAGAGCATGAAACAAGAAGCCCTTAAAATCAACGGTTGAGTTGTGGGAGAATATGGTGTGAAGTCAGTGGTAATAAATAAAAGCCTTGTCACTTGACTGCAAGAAATATCCAGGTTATTCTTTGTAAGAAAAAAAAAACTATTATCAGTAGAATATCTAGATAACATTAACAATTATTATTTTGCTTATGTAATCCCTAACTGAAAGTTACGTAACCTTCACAGGCTTTCAAACTTCGATTCTTTGGCGAAGTCTTATGGATTATGGAGGTTTTTGTTTTATTTCTCTGCATGAGCACTTTCCTCAGTTCTTAGAAAGTGAACCTTATTCGCCAAAGAACCTTTTATTCTTGACTTTAATCCACGTATGTTCTGGTGCCTCTTGTCTCCCAGCACGTTCATTTGCAAAGTATGGCTTTTAAATATTCTCCTGTATCCTTGAATGCAAATTCATAAATTTGCTTGGGGAATCTGCTTTTTTTCCGACTGACATAACGTAATTAACTTTCAATCACTGGATTGGAGAATTGTCAGTTCCATATGACCGAACTGCAGTTAACAATTAGCAACCTAATACTGCGGTGCCGGCGTGAAAAAAGAGTGTTAAATATATAAATTGAGTCTTTGAGAACGATTGATAGACATATTTGGAATATCAATTTATTTACACCAAAACTTTCTTGCATATTCAGTTACTATTTTGTAACGTCTTTCTAATAATATTTGCATCATTACTTACAGAATCATTTACCAAATTTCATTTCGGGAATCATAATCCCATACCTTCATCGCCACTCGTTGCTTTTATATTTCGTTCTCTTATTATTTTGTAATGTGTTTCTTTCATTAATATTCACATCATTATTTACAGAATCCTTTAACAAACATCATTTCGAGAAACACAATCCCATACCTTCAATTCCATGTTTTGATTTTATATTTCTTGTTTCTTATCCAACTGTCCATTTTTTCTTCACATTTCATCGCTTACTCATTCAGATGATAACGTTTGTGGCCCCAAGTTCCAGTTGCCGGTGAGGAAGGTAAAAACATCCTGTTGATGTCGGTAAAGGCTGACTTTTTGGGGAGATATTTGCGCCCGAGGTTCAAAAGACCTTTGTTTGTATGCTGAGAGAAAATTTATGATAATGCCCTTCATCCTTTAGTCTCTGCTAAACCAACAAGCTACTGCGCACATCCACCTCGACTGAAGTCGTCCTTTGCTCGGTTTTCCGACTTATCCATATTTTTCATTATGGGATTTTTCATATATTACGTAAATTACTCATGCTACTGTTCCTGCATTTTTTCATATGGTTGCTCATTACATAGGAATTTTACCATTTTTTTTTAGTAATTACTAGAGTGCAATCGCAAAAGAATTATATTCTGATTCGATGAATTCCATATTGATGTCTATAACTTAAAAAAAATGTCACTAATCCTTTTCTGCTTCCGAGTCCCACATTTTTTTTTTTTTTATTCTTAGAATATCTCATTTGTTACATAAATTACTCATGTTACTATTGCAGCATTCACATGACTGCTCATGACATCGGAATTTAGTAATTTTTTTCGGTAATTACTGGAGAAAACTCGTAAAAAATATATTTTCTGATTCGATAAATTCGATATTAACGTCGACAACATTTTCTAAAAAATTTAATTAATCAATTTCTGCTTACAGAGCTCCGTATTTTCTTTTATCCGAAGATATTTCATATGTTACGTAAATAATCCATGTTACTATATCTGCATTTATTAACATGTTCGCTCATAACGAAATAAATTAGTATTTTTTTCGGTAATTACTGGAGCACAATAGCCAAAAATGTTTACTGAAAAAAAAAAAAGTTTACTGAACCGATTAATCCATATTTGTTTTTATTTAATTAGTCATTTTATGCCTACAGATATTTGAGTTGTATAATCAATTTTACCTAAAGCTGATTCTCACTGATCATGTTAAATTGGCTGGAAACGCATTTTAATTTATTTCTATTCCTGAAATATCATAAAAAGAAGGATATATGCCTACGGCCGAAAATAATAATTCATATGTTTATGGTGAAATTAATATCTATGTAATTTGGTTATATTACATATAATTAACCTCAAAATATGACCGTTTAAGAACACGTAGACATATATTATCACATAGAGTTGTAACAACAAGATATATAAATACTTAGGATTGTAAGAGCAAAATTATGTAATAGAATATTGTTATTATCTTACGTTTGAAGACTAGTAGAAAGTGAAATAACTTTTGGGGACTGAATTGACTTCCGGCAGAAAGGTGCAAGAATTCTGCAAAAGATTAATTGTATTAATTGTAGTTATTAAAAAAAGCTACATCCTTGTTTTATCCTACAGTAAAACATTAAAATTACACCGCAAATAAAATCGAACTCATATTAATGAAGTTAGTATGAAATGAGAAGAAACTTCCAATTAATCTAGACAGATATATAGTACTTGCGAGTGAAGTATGAGCGAGGGGAATAAAAGGGCTAGGAAGAAGTGACATTATCTTCTAGAAAGTAAGTGAAATATTTCTTCTAATTAAATGGGTTCCACTGTTACAAAGCCTGCTTAAATTTAATATCTGGATCATCCTTGGTATTGCGTACAAATTAGAACGTGTTTTCCACAATTAATTCTATCATTTTAAAAACCACTTTTTACAGTTTTTCTAGTGACCTATGTTTTCAGGTCTCTATATCTAGTGCGTAAACACTATTTTTCTATATTTCAAGTTATTAAAACATTCCCGTTTGCAATGTGTCAGGTTTATTTATTTATTTATTAAAAAAAAAAAAAACTACTGGGATGGTTTCGTCTGTCCGTCCGCACTTTTTGTGTCCGCCCTCAGATCTAAAAACTACTAAAGGCTACAGAGCTGCGAATTGGTATGTTGATCATCCACCCTCCAATCATCAAACATGCCAAATTGCAGCCCTCTAACCTCAGTAAGTTTTGATCTTATTTAAGGTTAAAGTCAGCCATGATCGGTCATCTGGCAACGCTATAGGACAGGGCCACCACCGGCGCATTTTTTACTTGTTTGTTTTTTTTTTTTTTATCCTAGCTGCGTTTATTTTCCTGAAAAAAAATTTGTACTGAACGTGTTTTTATTTTTCTTGGAGATTTCAGCGTTATTTGTAATGGCCTTTTTTTTTTTTTTTATTATAGGAGAGTTGTAGATGGGATTGAAAAAAAGACTCGTCAGTACCAGAAATAAAATTAACGAAATATTGCGCATTTCTCAATGTTTCCGTTCCATTTCAATATTTTCTCTGAAATAAACTAGATGAATGGACTTGGAGAGTTTTCGTATTTTCATTCCATTTTTTTTTTTTTTAATTCGTGACTTTTAAGCACTAGACTTTACGACAACGAAACCAGTTTACTAATTCCCGCTACAAGCAGACCACTTAATGTTGTTGGCTAATAGAATTTTGCCTCAAATAAAATAACTGACCTCAGAACATGTGAAACGGGAGACATGCAATGAGCTTTATTTTATTTTATTTTATTTTATTTTATTTTATTTCATTTTATCTTTATTTTATTTTATTTTATTTTATTTTATTTTATTTTATTTTATTTTATTTTTTTGTAACGAAATAAACAAGTTGAAGAATTAACTCTTCGTAGTTCAGTATGAATGCAGATGTGAGAAAGAGCTCTCTTCATTGACTTCCTGTTCAGATAGCGTTGTTGCTTAAGCGGAAACTGAATTTAGAATTCAAGGAAACCAGAGAGATATAAGTAGCTATCAACATTGTGCAAATAAAGTTCCGACAGATGGGAACGTGCGATTCCGCTTTCACTCACGAGGGCGCGCCTACACCATACACACATACACACACACAAACAGACAGAAATCGACTTTTCCTGCTTTACCAAATATTGGGTATCTGTTTCAGTCTGTCAGTTACGAATTGCCCAAAGGTTAAATAATCTTGCCTCTGTGTCAGTCTTAATTTCGTATCTCCAAAATACCCTTACGAATGGTAGTATTTTTCGTTTTAAGGCCACCATATCTGAGTTGGTGCGTTCCAGTATGGATTATGAGTTTAAATGTCTAACATTTAACATTGGAAAATATATTGCATGTATATCCCCGTATGCTGAAGGTACATTTTGGCCTATACAGGAGAATAAACACAGTAAGGAGAGCTCTGCTGTCAGATACCACTTTTATAAATTTAAGTACAAGATTCAGTACAAAGACCTCAAGATCCTTGGCTAATCCCAAAGCAAATATCATTATTTCCTTGTAGGGGGGAGGGGGAAGGAGGGGAGGGGCTAGGGGAGGGGAACATAGTTTATTGAACGACGTCGCTCTCCCTTTTACA
>JANJGK010003411.1:0-2500 GCA_039081455.1 Macrobrachium rosenbergii
TTAAAGCTCTCTTACGTTTTTCAGTAGGATAATACTTTTCCTTGCAGAATTTTTAATGTTTACCAGGGAGCTGAGTTCGCTACAAGTCCAGTGGGTAATGATAGTACTGCATATAGCTTTGAAGTATTTTCTTTTTACTAATTTGGACGTATTAGGGTGTATACAGAATGGAATGCATAATAATAATTATTTTCAGTGCAAATCGTGCTTGATTACAACGCCCAGTTGAAATTAGTAGAGCGTTGGAACGTGAATTTCACAGATATCGCCTCGAATTATTTCTAAATGAAGTACTCAATGATCTCTCATTATCGCAATTTTTAGGTGATTAGCACAGCCAAGCACATCCTTAATTGGGAAAAAATAATATATTCGTATATTGTTAGTGCGCTCACATCAAGGAGATATTTTTTATTATTGAAAGCGAATACTGTGTGAAGTGATGAGAAAGGCCCTGCAATAGTCTGTTCTGAGTCACCAGCAACGTGGAGGAGATTAATATTAACTTGCTCTTGCTGTTCACTTCCTTTCGCCTTATATCACATTCCTTTTCATATCATTCATGAAATAACAACATAATATTTAACGACAAAATGATCGGAAATCAATATGAAGTACTTTCGTTATGCCATTGTATGTACTTTCATGTTTTTTTTTTTTTTTACCGCAAAAGGGCGCATTGTTTTGCAATATTCATCATCAAATGAATGGAGCTTTGATCTGATTAAGCGTAAAGGAACGCCTTCCGTCTGGAATGCCTCGTAGAGTCAATTGCATGAAAAATTAAGGTCAGGACTGAAACGAACCACTCAAGCACCGGCAAGGTAAACAACTTGGCATAAACAAGCATTTGCGTGTACCTAATTAACACGGAAGAAACACGTGTTGAAAAAATAACTGTTGTCACTAAAGTGAGACAATCCTATCAAACAAAGATTCGATTTACAGAGATTCTTTAATTTTGGTCGCTTCCTCATAATGCTGACGTAAATAAATTCCAAATTACAATCCATACGCAATAATTTTACGGTTTTTAGTTTTCTGTTAAAGAAAACTATTAAGGTGGCTATTTGTCTGTCCGTCAGCTCTCAGATAAAAAGTACTGAGGCTAGAGGGCTGCAAACTGGTATGTTGATCATCCACCCTCCAATCATCAAACATACCAAATTGCAACCCTGTAGCCTCAGTAGTTTTGATTTTATTTAAGGTTAAAGTTAGCCATGACCGTGCTTATGGCACCGCTATAGGTGCCAACAACGCAGGACACCACCGGGCCGTGGCTGAAAGTTTCATGGGCCGCGGCTGAGAGTTTCATACAGCATTATACGCTGTAGAGTAAACTCGATTTGCTCCGAGGAAACTTCGGCTTATTTTTTACTTGTTCAGTTATGAGATCAGTTTCATTATTGATTTGTTTTACACTAGTTAATGGGATATGTTATGTCGCGTCTGCTTTTTATACAACGACCTCTAAATAATGAATGACAGCCTATTAATTTTTGTGTAACAATCATGTGTATAAACTTAATTGACTATAAGATTATTTGTAATGAAATATTTCTTTCTTCCTGGGACCAATAAGTATACAGCACGCATCCTGTTACGAAATATCGATCAATAGGTTTTGAAACTATCCGTCTTTTTTATGTTATACCACATACGTAACAGAAATTACAGTGAAGAAAGCTCAAAATGGTTATCAGTACAACATAATAAAGACTTTTCTAGTATAAAAAATCACCGTAATATCCCCTTTACTTCATACGTAAGTTTGAGAAATTATATCAAAGGCCTCGAATAACGATCTTTTTCTTTATACTAAAAATTAAATGTTTCAAGAGAAGGACGAGCAGAAAAATAAGAATCAAAACTATCTTGGTAAAAACAATCATTTGCACTTATAATGTACATGTAATCGGGAAAAATATACCAGCTGTTATGAGCTCCTCACTCTTACCCATTCACAAAAATATCAGTTCTGCAAAAATCTGTCCTAATTAAAGTCTGATTATTGAATTTTGTCGCTGAAATCTGTGTTTTCGATCAGAGCTATTTTTATAGTTGCAAGGGTGAAATGAATTTTTCGCTGCAAGTACAAGGAATACTTTGAGCTTGTTTGGCTGGCTCTGATTTTAAAAATACTTTCTTTCCTGAACTAATATTGCTACTACATTAAAAATACATTTTTTTAATCCAACATGAATTTTATGACCGAGGTATCCATTCTACACAAAATTCCGGAGACCAAATGCAAGAAAATCAATATTTCTCTAGCTTCTCTCTCCCTCTCCCTCTCTCTCTCTCTCTCTCTCTCTCTCTCTCTCTCTCTCTCTCTCTCTCTCTCTCTCTCTCATTGCATCGAAAGCATTCGTTGACTCTAATTATGAGGCCGATTCAATGTAAAGACCAGGAATCACATCGCATCCCAAATTACAGCGTTTACAGCAGTACGTGAGTTTTGTGTGTGTGTGTGTGTGTGTGTGTGTGTGTGTGTGTGTGA
>JANJGK010003411.1:7500-17500 GCA_039081455.1 Macrobrachium rosenbergii
AACGTAACTGTATTCAGAAATTTCGGACTCTGATTATAAAGTAGGCGGTGGAGGTGACATTGCAATGGTTCCTTACATCATCATGGCGAATGGCAACGGCCAGATTACGCTAACAACCTTCGTTAATTCTCCTAGAGCCTCTCGTCGCTGTCACTTACACACATCATGTGTTTCCCACTCAAGAGTTGTCATATATAGTGAGGTAGCTTTCATACCTTTTACTGTGCCTCCGTTCATATTTTCTTTCTTCCATCTGACGTTCCACTCTCTCCTAACAATTGTTTCACTGTGAAACTGCGAGGTTTTCCTCCTGTTACACCTTTCAGACCTCTTTACTGTCAATTTCCCTTTTAGCGCTGAATGACCTCATAGGTCCAAGCGCTTGGCCTTTGGCCAAAATTCGATATTCTACTCTCATATAGTGATATATTTGAATATTTATATATTTACGAATAAATATATATTTGTGCATACTCGAAAAGAAATTGTATATCTCCTATTTTTTTTTTTCATCCACTGATCTTACACAGCTTGACGAGAGGCTTCTTTTTTCTTATCTTTCTAAATAATTATAAAAGCAAAACTTCTCTCTTTATAATAATTCAGCCAGCGTATTGTAAAGAAAGGCTCGTTCTCTCTTCACTAAAAACATAAAATATTACAGACTTTGTTTTTAGTGATTTCTTAATATTGATGATCGTACCCCTATCATTACTTAATCTGAATTTTTAGGTTCCCAGAATTTTCAAAGCTTAGTAATTGTTCTTGGTATATTGCGTTAGTTCGCTTTTGTTTCATTTCCTCCCAAATGAATTGGATAAAGAAAATTAGATGGGAGAGAATAAAACTAGCTGAATATTTTCCTAAAAGTTGTTCCTGTCACTCTGGGGAATAGAGTTGCTGAAGCACCCATTTGTTAAGGACTTATTGCAGATAAAAATAGAGGAGAACTTTCCTTAAATAAACAAGTGTCGCAGTCATCAATAACAGTAAATCCCGGGCTTATACAGAGAAGCGAATCGCACCGCACTCTCTTCAATATCCCCCGTTTTCTTTCCTCCTCCTTAAAGGGGACAGCCATTTAGGAAGTTGTCTTGGAAAGTTAATGGAAAGTCGGGGCACTTCATCCTACTACAAGCTGGAGAGCAAAAGAAAATCCTGCTGGGTAGATTAAGAGAGGATAGAAAGTAATTGCTTCAAGGAGAGCTGGGAGAGAAACAGTTGCATCGTGGGTAGAGAAAAAAAAAGGAAGGAAAATGTTACTATAATGTTACAAAAAGAGAGATGAGGGAAGAAAGTGAAACTTAGTTGCAGACTGAAGTCTGGATGTTTTAGGCATCACAGGACAGTAAAGAGAGAACATTTATAAGCATGCGCATAAAATTATACATCAAATGTACAGGTATGCAAAATTCTAAGCAATTTATGAAAAGTGAATTGCAGGTCAAATTGGTTGCTAAAATTACTGCTTATATTAGCGAAAAGAAAACTATCAGAACTCTAAGACAATTACCACCCTGAAACCTCCTCGCTGCAGAGCAATAAAGTTTTAACGAAGGCCTTAGTTCTTGATTACTCTGAACTCTCTCTCTCTCTCTCTCTCTCTCTCTCTCTCTCTCTCTCTCTCTCTCTCTCTCTCTCTCTATTGCATTTGTTCCATTCTGTATTTTATGTTACTTTCCCTCTATTCCATTCCATTCAGTACAAACTTACTTTCCAAGTTGTTAACATCTCAATATAAAGCCAGGGGAAATGTTTTTCTGCCCTGTCTATCTCTAAGTAAGTTCGACTTATTCAAAATCATATAAGAATTTCTTCTTCCTCCTCATACATCCCCTCCATTTTCAGTTTTGTCTTTAAATATTCACAGGACGCACTTAAGTATACTTCATAGTTACTAGACAGACTTACAGTGTACTCAGCATTTTAAACCTCTGGATTTCGCCTCTTGAATTTTTCCCTTACAGGAGGTGCTTTTCTTCTTTCAAGGTTAAGCTCAAGCTTTTTCCATCTTTTATTTTTCCCCTTTTTTTTTGGGCCTGACAGAAAAAATGAATCAGGTTGCCCGTTCTGTCGGCCTTGAAAAAAAAAATTGCAATTGACGTTTTCTAATAATTGGTTATGATGTGTAGGGGGAGGCTCAGGAGTCCTGGGTAGGCCTAACCCTATTCTCCTCAAATATATTCACATCCCCGGAGGAGACAGAGCTCAGTGCTCAATCCTCCTCGTCAGCGTCTCCCACAGGCATTTATTTTAATCAAACCTCTTTTGCCGGAAGATCTCCGACAGAAGTCAATTAATGACCTAAACCTCAGTACCTACAAGGGATGTCTCTCAGCATTCATATGGCTTCTCTCTCTCTCTCTCTCTCTCTCTCTCTCTCTCTCTCTCTCTCTCTCTCTCTCTCTCTCTCTCTCTCTCTCTCTTTATACTGTGCATATATACATATATATATATATATATATATATATATATATATATATATATATATATATATATATATATATATATATATATATATATATATATATATATATATATATATATATATATATATATATATATATATATGCGCGCGCACACACACACGTTGTATATATACATACACACTGATGGGGAGAGAAAGAGTTGTCTCATATTCTCTAATTTTTTATATGATGAAGGCACACTATTTTCAAGCATCCTGACATTTGCTATTATCCCGCTCTGTTTCCAACGATTTTAAATGTCAAATTACTGCCACTCCAGAGATATATCAATATACTGTAATTTTTCACCATTTTTCGTTTTGCATCGCACGTTGCCCGCTCTGTTAACACAAACACCATAAAATTTCAAACGTTTTGAATGCAAGATGATTAACTTTTTTTCCAAATTTGTGGTATCGTTTTACTTGTTTCTGCTTTAATTATAAAATAGAGTTTACCAACGAAAACGTCTAACAAAATGTTGTCCACAAAGCTTATATATGTAAGAGGCACTGATGTTATATAGACTTCAAACACAAAACAGTACTAGATCTCCATGCAAATGTTTTGCGCATTATAAATATAATAATATATTGATGGCCAGAGACCATCATAACAACTTTACGACTGCATATCAAAGTGCACCGTACTCTTCGTGTTGGGTCTGGTTTTTGCAGGTGGGTCTGATTCTGTTCTCTTCGTCTTGGGTCTGGTTTTTGCAGGTGGGTCCGATTCTGTTCTCTTCATCTTGAGTCTAGTTTTTGCTGGTGGGTCTGACTCTGTTCTCTTCGTCTTTTGTCTGGTTTTTGCAGGTGGGTCTGATTCTGTTCTCTTCATCTTAGGTCTGGCTTTTGCAGGTGGGTCTGATTTTGTTCTTTTCGTCTTTTGTCTGGTTTTTGCAAGTGGGTCTGATTCTGTTCTCTTCATCTTGGATCTGGTTTTTGCAGGTGGGTCTGATTCTGTTCTTTTCATCTTGGGTCTGATTTTTGCAGGTGGGTCTGATTCTATTCTCTTCATCTTTGGTCTGGTTTTTGCAGGTGGGTCTGATTCTGTTCTCTTCATCTTTGGTCTGGTTTTTGCAGGTGGGTCTGATTCTGTTCTCTTCATCTTGGGTCTGGTTTTTGTAGGTGGGTCTGATTCTATTCTCTTCATCTTTGGTCTGGTTTTTGCAGGTGGGTCTGATTCTGTTCTCTTCATCTAGAGTCTGGTTTTTGCAGGTGGGTCTGATTCTGTTCTCTTCATCTTTGGTCTGGTTTTTGTAGGTGGGTCTGATTCTGTTCTCTTCATCATGGGTCTGGTTTTTGCAGGTGGGTCTGATTCTGTTCTCTTCATCATGGGTCTGGTTTTTGCAGGTGGGTCTAATTCTGTTCTCTTCATCTTGAGTCTAGTTTTTGCAGGTGGGTCTGATTCTGTTCTCTTCATCTTGAGTCTAGTTTTTGCAGGTGGGTCTGATTCTGTTCTCTTCATCATGGGTCTGGTTTTTGCAGGTGGGTCTGATTCTGTTCTCTTCATCTTGGGTCTGGTTTTTGTAGGTGGGTCTGATTCTATTCTCTTCATCTTTGGTCTGGTTTTTGCAGGTGGGTCTGATTCTGTTCTCTTCATCTAGAGTCTGGTTTTTGCAGGTGGGTCTGATTCTGTTCTCTTCATCTTTGGTCTGGTTTTTGTAGGTGGGTCTGATTCTGTTCTCTTCGTCTTGGGTTTGGTTTTTGCAGGTGGGTCTGATTCTGTCCTCTTCATCTTGAGTCTAGTTTTTGCTGGTGGGTCTGACTCTGTTCTCTTCATCTTGAGTCTAGTTTTTGCAGGTGGGTCTGATTCTGTTCTCTTCATCATGGGTCTGGTTTTTGCAGGTGGGTCTGATTCTGTTCTCTTCATCATGGGTCTGGTTTTTGCAGGTGGGTCTGATTCTGTTCTCTTCATCTTGAGTCTAGTTTTTGCAGGTGGGTCTGATTCTGTTCTCTTCATCTTGAGTCTAGTTTTTGCAGGTGGGTCTGATTCTGTTCTCTTCATCATGGGTCTGGTTTTTGCAGGTGGGTCTGATTCTGTTCTCTTCATCATGGGTCTGGTTTTTGCAGGTGGGTCTGATTATGTTCTCTTCATCTAAGGTCTGGCTTTTGCAGGTGGGTCTGATTCTGTTCTTTTCATCTTGGGTCTGATTTTTGCAGGGGCGTCTGATTCTGTTCTCTTCATCTTTGGTCTGGTTTTTGCAGGTGGGTCTGATTTTGTTCTCTTCATCTTTGGTCTGGCTTTTGCAGGTGGGTCTGATTCTGTTCTCTTCCTCTTGGTTCTGGTTTTTGTAGGTGGGTCTGATTCTATTCTCTTCATCTTGGGTCTGGTTTTTGCAGGTGGGTCTGATTCTGTTCTCTTCATCTAGAGTCTGATTTTTGCAGGTGGGTCTGATTCTGTTCTCTTCATCTTTGGTCTGGTTTTTGCAGGTGGGTCTGACTCTGTTCTCTTCGTCTTGGGTTTGGTTTTTGCAGGTGGGTCCGATTCTGTTCTCTTCATCTTGAGTCTAGTTTTTGCTGGTGGGTCTGACTCTGTTCTCTTCGTCTTGGGTCTGGTTTTTGCAGGTGGGTCTGATTCTGTTCTCTTCGTCTTTTTCTGGTTTTTGCAGGTGGGTCTGATTCTGTTCTCTTCATCTTAGGTCTGGCTTTTGCAGGTGGGTCTGATTCTATTCTTTTCATCTTGGGTCTGATTTTTGCAGGTGGGTCTGATTCTGTTCTCTTCATCTTGGATCTGGTTTTTGCAGGTGGGTCTGATTCTATTCTTTTCATCTTGGGTCTGATTTTTGCAGGTGGGTCTGATTCTGTTCTCTTCATCTTTGGTCTGATTTTTGCAGGTGGGTCTGATTCTGTTCTCTTCATCTAGAGTCTGATTTTTGAAGGTGGGTCTGACTCTGTTCTCTTCGTCTTGGGTTTGGTTTTTGCAGGTGGGTCCGATTCTGTTCTCTTCATCTTGAGTCTAGTTTTTGCTGGTGGGTCTGACTCTGTTCTCTTCGTCTTTTGTCTGGTTTTTGCAGGTGGGTCTGATTCTGTTCTCTTCGTCTTTTTCTGTTTTTTGCAGGTGGGTCTGATTCTGTTCTCTTCATCTTAGGTCTGGCTTTTGCAGGTGGGTCTGATTCTATTCTTTTCATCTTGGGTCTGATTTTTGCAGGTGGGTCTGATTCTGTTCTCTTCATCTTGGATCTGGTTTTTGCAGGTGGGTCTGATTCTATTCTTTTCATCTTGGGTCTGATTTTTGCAGGTGGGTCTGATTCTGTTCTCTTCATCTTTGGTCTGGTTTTTGCAGGTGGGTCTGATTCTGTTCTCTTCGTCTTTGGTCTGGTTTTTGCAGGTGGGTCTGATTCTGTTCTCTTCATCTTTTGTCTGGTTTTTGTAGGTGGGTCTGATTCTATTCTCTTCATCTTGGGCCTGGTTTTTGCAGGTGGGTCTGATTCTGTTCTCTTCATCTTGAGTCTGGTTTTTGCAGGTGGGTCTGATTCTGTTCTCTTCATCTTTGGTCTGGTTTTTGCAGGTGGGTCTGATTCTGTTTTCTTCGTCTTGGGTTTGGTTTTTGCAGGTGGGTCTGATTCTGTTCTCTTCATCTACAGTCTGGTTTCTGCAGGTGGGTCTGATTCTGTTCTCTTCATCTCGGGTCTGGTTATTGCAGGTGGGTCTGATTCTGTTCTCTTCATCTTGGTTTTGGTTTTTGCAGGTGGGTCTGATTCTGTTCTCTTCATCATGGGTCTGGTTTTTGCAGGTGGGTCTAATTCTGTTCTCTTCATCTTGAGGCTAGTTTTTGCAGGTGGGTCTGATTCTGTTCTCTTCATCTTGAGTCTAGTTTTTGCAGGTGGGTCTGATTCTGTTCTCTTCATCATGGGTCTGGTTTTTGCAGGTGGGTCTGATTCTGTTCTCTTCATCTTGGGTCTGGTTTTTGTAGGTGGGTCTGATTCTATTCTCTTCATCTTTGGTCTGGTTTTTGCAGGTGGGTCTGATTCTGTTCTCTTCATCTAGAGTCTGGTTTTTGCAGGTGGGTCTGATTCTGTTCTCTTCATCTTTGGTCTGGTTTTTGTAGGTGGGTCTGATTCTGTTCTCTTCGTCTTGGGTTTGGTTTTTGCAGGTGGGTCTGATTCTGTTCTCTTCATCTTGAGTCTAGTTTTTGCTGGTGGGTCTGACTCTGTTCTCTTCATCTTGAGTCTAGTTTTTGCAGGTGGGTCTGATTCTGTTCTCTTCATCATGGGTCTGGTTTTTGCAGGTGGGTCTGATTCTGTTCTCTTCATCATGGGTCTGGTTTTTGCAGGTGGGTCTGATTCTGTTCTCTTCATCTTGAGTCTAGTTTTTGCAGGTGGGTCTGATTCTGTTCTCTTCATCTTGAGTCTAGTTTTTGCAGGTGGGTCTGATTCTGTTCTCTTCATCATGGGTCTGGTTTTTGCAGGTGGGTCTGATTCTGTTCTCTTCATCATGGGTCTGGTTTTTGCAGGTGGGTCTGATTATGTTCTCTTCATCTAAGGTCTGGCTTTTGCAGGTGGGTCTGATTCTGTTCTTTTCATCTTGGGTCTGATTTTTGCAGGGGCGTCTGATTCTGTTCTCTTCATCTTTGGTCTGGTTTTTGCAGGTGGGTCTGATTTTGTTCTCTTCATCTTTGGTCTGGTTTTTGCAGGTGGGTCTGATTTTGTTCTCTTCATCTTTGGTCTGGTTTTTGCAGGTGGGTCTGATTCTGTTCTCTTCATCTTTGGTCTGGTTTTTGCAGGTGGGTCTGATTCTATTCTCTTCATCTTGGTTCTGGTTTTTGCAGGTGGGTCTGATTCTGTTCTCTTCATCTAGAGTCTGATTTTTGCAGGTGGGTCTGATTCTGTTCTCTTCATCTTTGGTCTGGTTTTTGCAGGTGGGTCTGACTCTGTTCTCTTCGTCTTGGGTTTGGTTTTTGCAGGTGGGTCCGATTCTGTTCTCTTCATCTTGAGTCTAGTTTTTGCTGGTGGGTCTGACTCTGTTCTCTTCGTCTTGGGTCTGGTTTTTGCAGGTGGGTCTGATTCTGTTCTCTTCGTCTTTTTCTGGTTTTTGCAGGTGGGTCTGATTCTGTTCTCTTCATCTTAGGTCTGGCTTTTGCAGGTGGGTCTGATTCTATTCTTTTCATCTTGGGTCTGATTTTTGCAGGTGGGTCTGATTCTGTTCTCTTCATCTTGGATCTGGTTTTTGCAGGTGGGTCTGATTCTATTCTTTTCATCTTGGGTCTGATTTTTGCAGGTGGGTCTGATTCTGTTCTCTTCATCTTTGGTCTGGTTTTTGCAGGTGGGTCTGATTCTGTTCTCTTCATCTAGAGTCTGATTTTTGCAGGTGGGTCTGACTCTGTTCTCTTCGTCTTGGGTTTGGTTTTTGCAGGTGGGTCCGATTCTGTTCTCTTCATCTTGAGTCTAGTTTTTGCTGGTGGGTCTGACTCTGTTCTCTTCGTCTTTTGTCTGGTTTTTGCAGGTGGGTCTGATTCTGTTCTCTTCGTCTTTTTCTGTTTTTTGCAGGTGGGTCTGATTCTGTTCTCTTCATCTTAGGTCTGGCTTTTGCAGGTGGGTCTGATTCTATTCTTTTCATCTTGGGTCTGATTTTTGCAGGTGGGTCTGATTCTGTTCTCTTCATCTTGGATCTGGTTTTTGCAGGTGGGTCTGATTCTATTCTTTTCATCTTGGGTCTGATTTTTGCAGGTGGGTCTGATTCTGTTCTCTTCATCTTTGGTCTGGTTTTTGCAGGTGGGTCTGATTCTGTTCTCTTCGTCTTTGGTCTGGTTTTTGCAGGTGGGTCTGATTCTGTTCTCTTCATCTTTTGTCTGGTTTTTGTAGGTGGGTCTGATTCTATTCTCTTCATCTTGGGCCTGGTTTTTGCAGGTGGGTCTGATTCTGTTCTCTTCATCTTGAGTCTGGTTTTTGCAGGTGGGTCTGATTCTGTTCTCTTCATCTTTGGTCTGGTTTTTGCAGGTGGGTCTGATTCTGTTTTCTTCGTCTTGGGTTTGGTTTTTGCAGGTGGGTCTGATTCTGTTCTCTTCATCTAGAGTCTGGTTTCTGCAGGTGGGTCTGATTCTGTTCTCTTCATCTCGGGTCTGGTTATTGCAGGTGGGTCTGATTCTGTTCTCTTCATCTTGGTTTTGGTTTTTGCAGGTGGGTCTGATTCTGTTCTCCTCTCCTTGAGTCTGGTTTTTGCAGGTGGGTCTGATTCTGCTCTCTTCATCTCGGGTCTCGTTATTGCAGGTGGGTCTGATTCTGTTCTCTTCATCTTAGGTCTGGCTTTTGCAGGTGGGTCTGATTTTGTTCTTTTCGTCTTTTGTCTGGTTTTTGCAGGTGGGTCTGATTCTGTTCTCTTCGTCTTTGGTCTGGTTTTTGCAGGTGGGTCTGATTCTGTTCTCTTCATCTTTTGTCTGGTTTTTGTAGGTGGGTCTGATTCTATTCTCTTCATCTTGGGCCTGGTTTTTGCAGGTGGGTCTGATTCTGTTCTCTTCATCTTGAGTCTGGTTTTTGCAGGTGGGTCTGATTCTGTTCTCTTCATCTTTGGTCTGGTTTTTGCAGGTGGGTCTGATTCTGTTTTCTTCGTCTTGGGTTTGGTTTTTGCAGGTGGGTCTGATTCTGTTCTCTTCATCTAGAGTCTGGTTTCTGCAGGTGGGTCTGATTCTGTTCTCTTCATCTCGGGTCTGGTTATTGCAGGTGGGTCTGATTCTGTTCTCTTCATCTTGGTTTTGGTTTTTGCAGGTGGGTCTGATTCTGTTCTCCTCTCCTTGAGTCTGGTTTTTGCAGGTGGGTCTGATTCTGCTCTCTTCATCTCGGGTCTCGTTATTGCAGGTGGGTCTGATTCTGTTCTCTTCATCTTGGGTCTTGTTTTTGCAGGTGGATCTGATTTTGTTATCTAGTGAATATTGATTCTTTTACTAAGGGGACCTGAATGCCTAATTTTCCCGTTGGCAGAAAAAAAACCTGAAAACTATTTATTTCAATTATCTCGAAAAATAACAATTTAGAAAGGAAGGGATAGATACTGATTCTAAGGAAGAAGGCTGTGGCTAGTTAAAAATGATCTTTAATCTATTTAATCTATTTAATATTATCAGGTTTGAAGGGAAAATGGAGAATAACTGAGTGCGTTGGTAATAATGCTTGATAAGACGAGGAAATTATAGGGAAATCCTTCATGCAATGAGAGAATAGGGAGAGGCACGTTTCACGTATAGAAGAAATCTTGAAGAAACTGCAACAGTTTTGGGTTACCGTTCGTTAAAATGGCAGTTTACTGCGTAATCCTATCATACTGAAAACGAAAAAAAGGTAGGCTGTAGACTCGTTAGCAATTATGAAAAATTCTTCCATAGCAACATCCCGGCGAACACTGATATGTCAGTTATTATGTATTGTCTCGACATGAATATAAAGCCTCTATGTATGTATGTATGCATGTCTGTAAGTAAATCGCATACATTATATATATATATATATATATATATATATATATATATATATATATATATATATATATATATATATATATATATATATATATATATATATATATATATATATATATATA
>JANJGK010003411.1:20000-45000 GCA_039081455.1 Macrobrachium rosenbergii
GATGCTATACAGGCCTGTAGTAATTACACGTATTGCTAAAACCGGTCAGTACAAGGCTTTCAGTCTATGTTTGACTGACAGCGTTTTAATATTGATTTTCTCTTTTATGCGTTATTAATAGGTTTTCAAGCCGCTTATACGCTTAGCGCCTTGCTTTACACCACTCTCAGTTACAATTTTCGAACAAACATCGCAGTTTACATCCTACGTTTTTTTGGGTGATGTTCTTTTCTTGACTGAAAAAACTTCAGCCGTATGGTCACCCTGGCAGTTCAAAAATTTGATTTGAAAAACTGTTACAAACATTTTGTTAGAAAGTATATTTGAAAACTGTTTTGTAGTAATAATACCATGTACTGTACAAGATAATTACAGAATGCTAGTCAAAATGAACAAAAAGCGTAAGCCACCGTTTGGCTAGTTTCTGCAAACGAATACACCTTATTCGAATGTCGTAATTTCCGTTCTTCATCCAGCCTTCCCATTAGTGCCTCAGCTATGCATATTTTGATGTGTATATAACTCTATCAGCTAAATAAGGGAAAAGATTTATTAAGTTTTATTACTCACTGGATGGACCCAGTGTACTGCTCAATCCTACTACAAAGTTACGCACAGAAATACTTTATGTTCATAAGCATGTATTTCTGTATCTTTTTGTAGCTCCGACGAGTTCATTTCTTTTACAGAAATTAATTCCATTTACATTTAGTGGTAACTCCATTGCTTCCTCTCCTTCCAAGCAGTTACTTTAACGTTGGTGATACAAATCGATTAGAGAGAGAGAGAGAGAGAGAGAGAGAGAGAGAGAGAGAGAGAGAGAGAGAGAGAGAGAGAGAGAGAGAGAGAGAGAGAGAGAGAGAGAGAGAGAGAGAATATGTAATACTATCAAAGCTTCTTGATTTAAAAATAAACACTAACTGACAATAAACCTTGGAAAAACTACTCGAGAAAGACCGACAATGAAAAAAAGAAGTGCCCTGCTTTTGACTGCTCCTGTGTCAACAAGCAGTATATCTCGGAGTCAGGCGAGTTCAGTCTTACTCGAAATCAAAGCAAAAATTCTGTTTTATTTCGGGAGTAAACTTTTTCCTTCTGAGGGGTGTTTTTTTTAACTGCGGAAGAATTTCAATTTTTTATTTGAAAGGAAGTACACCAAAGCAAACTTAAATGATATCTAAGTTTCTCGAGGCGTTTTATACATTAGAAAATTTGTAAAAGATGAAAATTAAAAGTTGCAGTCTGTAATCAAACAGAAAAGAGCATAATTTCGCATGTGGTCGTCTTGTTAAAAGGACGCTTGATGCAACTTTATTTTAGAGGTACATATCAAGATGTTTTACCTTCATATGTGAGAAATACTTTCTTCTGTATAATGAGTTTGTAAATGGAATGGTGAATGGAAAACTATCATGGCGCTTTCAGTTATGTGTGAGAGAAGAGAAAAGTTTAAATTCAGTTTCTAAGAAGTGTATGCATTAAACTCCACGTAAACAGATTGCGCTGTTTGTGAAAGGGGTAAGATCCACTTAATATTCAAAGACGTTCAGGTTTCAGATTAGCTTTTAAATCTTTAGGAGAGAGAAGGCTGTCTGAAGGAAAATACCACCTTTGGTTAAACGCGGGGAAAACACTGCATCTAGAGAACTAGGACTGAAGGGCAAATAAACGAGAGATGAATAGACAAAAGGTTCGTCTTTAATGTTTTTATTGCTATTTGTCCATTTTTTTATTTCTGCATCGTTTCCTCAAGGGAATAAACAATTTGTTCCTCTTCACTATTTATGTTATAACAGAAGCGAACTGCCAACAAATCAAATGTAAAATTGAACCCTGTCTTAGTGAAGATGCGCTATTTAGTCAAAAATTAACGGTCGATGTTTAGTCTACGCCAAAGCCAAATCAAAGTCCTTCAAAAAGAAGGCATCACGGCGGCCCCATATAAAAATGGGAACAAGCTGGGAGGAAGAAGAAGAAGAAGAAGAACTTACGAAGACAACTATCTTTGAATACCTTTTCAGACTTACCCCTACGACCGAGTTACACTGAAAGTGAAAATACTCAAAAAGCTAAGCTAACATATTTTGAATCTTACTCCTGGTAATTACCGGTAAATATTTGCTCATTGGTTGATAGCTAAATATAAAATCTTAAAGTAATTAGGTGAAAAATAAATAATGAAAAATATCTTATTTCATTCAAAGATATGACCTGTTCTCTATATTATGCAATACTAAACTTTCTGTGTTATATACCACGTTTGTATGATATAAACCAAATATACCGTTATCTTGGTGGGTCACATGCCCGCACATGAGCGCAGTACTGCCATAATAAAAAAAAATCACTGCGCTGATCCACTAAGTAAAAACAACAGGATGATACGATTCCTTCTTCAGCTGTATTTGAGACTGGAAAATGCTATGTATAACTACTGAAGAAGGAATGAGATAGTTGTTCTACACAAAATCGGCTGAATATCCTTTTACAAACACATATACACATACAGTACAAAACTTAAATGATCCCAAAGTTTGTCGCAGCGTTTTAAACATTAGAATACTGATAAAAGACGAAAATTAAAAATTTCAGTCGGTAATCGAGCAAAAAAAAAAACACAATTTCGGACGTGGTCTACTTGCTAAAAGGACGCTTGATGCACCTTCATGTTAGAGACACATATCAAAATGAAGACGAAATGGAGACGGAATAGTAACGGAGCCACGCACGCATAACGAAAATATTGGGGGAATGTCAAAACAAGGTATTTACAATACGAGGTCTTACTGTGAGTTCTGGTCTACTTGAGGGCGTGACCTGTTGGTGAAGAAAACACTTTTTTTTGTGGGGGGGGGCGGTGGTTGGGAGCCAGGGCTTAAAAGTTTCATTATCTGTGTGGTCTATGTTTCTCATAGCAAGACATTTGGTAAATTTTCTCCTATTCCTTTACGTATATGCAACGATCCATTTATGCAAATACCTTTATATAAATACTTCTGAAGAATTATGATATTCAAGCACTGAAGCACCCACAAGTGTATTAGAATTATTCATGAAGGAACAGAGAAAGAGAGAATTGCAAATTCCGTTGGCCAGTGATAGGAGGCTTGCTTCGAGGACCTGTAATACTCACTCGCACACCTCCACATACACAAGCGCTCTCTCTCTCTCTCTCTCTCTCTCTCTCTCTCTATATATATATATATATATATATATATATATATATATATATATACTGTATACATATAAGTATATGTATTATATTTTACATATATGTATATATACACATATACATATATAACATATATATATATATATATATATATATATATATATATATATATATATATATATATATATATATATGCATATATATGTATATATATAATTTATATGTACATATATACATAGAGAGAGATGTCATGTATATTTTATATATATACATACATATATATATATATATATATATATATATATATATATATATATATATATTTATATATTGTTAAAAATGTATTTTAAATTAAAGGAGAAATTGGTGAAAACAGAAAGAAAAATTTTGGTATCGTTTGGTCTCCCGAACTGGAACTGGTTTACGGAACTGTAACAAACAACAAAAGTTACAGAGTTTATATGTGCACTTGTATTATGTGTGTGTATAAGACCCGCAGGCCAGCAAATCTTTTTCAGGGCGCTGGAGTTTTTAATTTTGGCGCCCCCCCCCCAAAAAAAAAAAAAACCTTTCAATGGCATCATTTTCAACCTCCCAACTTTTCTAATATGGCCATAAAGTTAATCTCTAAATGTTTGTTATTGGAAAAGTTCTCGAGAATATTTCTTCTGAAATGAATTGAATCGAATACAAAATTTAGGCCAAAGGCCAAGCACTGGAACCTATGAGATCATTTAGCGCTGAAATGGAAATTGACCATAAAAGTTTTGAAAGTGTAACAGGAGGAAAACCTCGCAGTTGCACTAAGAATCAATTGTTAGGAGAGGGTGGGGAGTAAGATGGAAGAAAGAGAATATGAAAGGAGGTACAGTAAGAGGAACGAAAGGGCTTGCAGCTAGGGGCCGAAAGAACGCTGCAAAGAACCTTAAGTAGTGCCTACAGTGCACCACATGAGGTGCACTGATGGCACTAACCCCCTACGGGAAAAAAATATTTCTTCTGATTTCATATTTGTATATCATTTGAAATTTAAACAGATATTCTGGACAGCATGTTTCCTTAGAAACATGCTATCTTTTTTTATTATTCAATTAGACTTCTAAGAAAACACCGGCTAAATGACGATGCTACACGTTAGTGAGCGTTTTGACTATAGTAGTTTTATGTACTTCGAATATAAGCTGAATATTTTATTTGTCACAAGTTCACGTTCATTGTCCGCATTACTGCAAATCAATGTAAACATAGATAACTCATTTTATGCCATCCAGTTAAGATTTACTCGCATTAGTTCGATCATTCAACAACACGACTAACTCAGCGACAAGACTTTATTTTTCTCAGATTAGTTTATCATCGATCTACCACCCCTGTTTTATCTTTATGATCAAGATCTATGAACGTATTCCTTGTGAGGGCTGCCTTAACAATCTCCCAAATATGAGTCTATATCATTCCTCCAACTGCGCCGAACACTTGAAAGGCAATAATGGAGACAACAAAACCGTTTGCAAATAGAGGCTTTAGCATTTCAAAAATGTTGTTTTAAAGCACGAAGTCTTTGCCATGTAGGAAACTGTCAGGAGAAAAATGGCTTCGAGATAATAGCTTAAGGGAGTATGATCTGCAAAGTGGGTGACTGGGGAACGCTCCGTATTAGGCATGACGCAATAACCACGTTATGTAATGTATTATGAACCCGTCTACTGCCATTTGCACGACCTGTTTCCAGCTATGGCGGGTCACTTTGGTACTTTGGACAATTGTTGGAAAGACAGAAAGACCTCACTTATGAACGCACAAGAAGCTATGTATAAAGCGGTCGTGATCCCTACAAATTGTCAGGAAGTCTCATTATTTCTGAAGAAGGATTATTAGAGAGAGAGAGAGAGAGAGAGAGAGAGAGAGAGAGAGAGAGAGAGAGAGAGAGAGAGCGAAGCTCATTCCCACAGGGTAATGCTCATCTTTTGTGCTGGTGGTTGGAGAACAATCGCCTCCAAAAGCAAAATGTAGGATTGTTTTCAGTGCTGTTATATATTATGAGTATATATTGTTCCAAAATTATCATAACTGTCCGCCGAAAAACTGAATGTCGTAAACCAAAGCTAAGCTGACAAAAATGTACTCACTACTGTAACTAATGATGTATCCAAAAAAGCTTATTTTTCCATTTTCTCTCCCTAAAAAGATTTAATAAAATTCTATTTGTTTCTAGTGATTCGCTCGTACTGTTTTATATAACAGATTCCATACCTCAAGGTGAATAGATGACAACCAATTTCTACAAATATTTCTGTGCTGACCTGGGTGTCATTTTTTTTATGACACCTGCATAAAATAGCAATTCATATCTGCAATATTACCGAATCTATATTTGTCAGTTATGAATATGCAACAAACTCGGTTATTCGTCATGAGATTACTAAAGGAAGTTAGCATAACTGATAAATTCATTATGCATTGTCTAAAGCCCACTCGGCATACAGTAACAGTATTCTCCCATAAAGCAATCTTTGAAAAACATTAACTACCTTTGAAGAAAAAAGTGGACAACCACTCTCCCGAAAACCCATGAATGGGCCAATAATGCCCCGATGCAGATAAGTGAAAGCCAGTTGAAGATGAATGGTATGCAATTTGGGTGCAATGACTGCAATTTCTGCCAAGAGCGGTTTGAATGGAGGAAGCCAAAACCATTTTTATTACACAGATTACATTCACCAGTCTCTAGAGAACAGAACGTAAATTCCCTTTTTCTGAAATGCGGATACATAACCATCTTCCAACACAACAATCAGAGAAAAAAAGAGGAAAATTAACATAAAAATATCCAAGTTTTTGTTCATGCAGAGGTCTTGTGTGACCAAACAGTAATCTATTTCGTCAAATGTAAACATATCTGTCAACAGAAGTGAAACGGCGGACATTATTTCGTGGTTTATTTATCAAATTTGGGAGTATTTTCAGTAAGTGTCGTTAATTAACAAATTTATTTAAAATAATACCTTTCCGGAAATGTTAAGAAAATTACTAAGAGGAACATAAGAATCTGCACCTTCTGTTACTTATCAAACTAGTGATATCTGCTCGGAAAAAAGAACACGCAAAAGTGATTGCACCTCATCCACGGCTACTCACCAGCGAATAAAATCTCTCCTGCCAATGAATAACCGCAGTCATTAAACATAGGTACTAAAATCATGTACAAAAATCCGCGAAAGTGCAGTGCGCTATAAGGCAGTTGCGCAACCGAAACCACAGTCTTCTGAAAGGAGAAATGATTCCCTTGGAAACAAATCTTCAAATCTGACCCAGTTTCTCCATAAAATCAATCACCTTTGGGAGACTTCCTGATGAATCTCTCAGCCAATTTTCGTCCAGTTCTGTCCATAATTCTTCAGACGGAAGATGGGTGCAGGGATATGAACAGAAACGGATGAGAGCGTAAAATCTCTCAACTTTGTTGACGAAGGTAATAAAATTTGTTATAAAAGAAATGAAGTTGAAACCTGATCTACAGAGAGATAACAAGACAAAAGTTGAAAAATGTACCATTTTAGTTTTCTGTAAAAGAAAACTGTTTTGCCGGCTTTGTCTGTCCGTTTGCACTTTTTTTCTGTCAGCACTTTTTCTGTCCACCCTCAGATCTTAAAAACTACTGAGGCTAGAGGGGTGCAAATTGGTATGTTGGTTATCCACCCTCCAATCATCAAACCTACTAAATCGCAGCCCCCTAGCCTCAGTAGTTTTTATTTAATTTAACGTTAAATCTAGCCATGACCGTGATTCTGGCAACGCAACAACACAGGCCACCACGGTCGGCTAAGTTTCATGGGCCGCGGCTCATACAGCATTATACCGAGACCACCGAAAGATAGATGTATTTTCGGTGGCCTTGATTATAAGCTGTACGGAAAACTCGATTGCGCCGAAGAAACTTCGGCGCTTTTTTTTTCAGAATACCAGTAGCGCAGGTTGGTCATCGAACATTATTAACATAAAATAAACACATCAATATTTTCAAGGGGACATTCTAATCGTCAAACGTGCCCGCTCCAAACGGCTCCCGCTGAGCTATGGAGTTTCAAGACACCAGAAAGGTAGTTTGATTAATGGCTGCAGGGACGTTTGTATCTTTTACTGTCGCTTTTTGTTACAAACTTGATGAAATGGCCTTTCCTCAGGAAGAGGGTAATGAGTGTAACGTTTCACTTACGAAGATGAACATGTTGACATTCGTGTCGAAATTACCTTGTGATGGAAGCTATGTACGTACCTCAGTTAACCTTCCGTGAAATGAGAGAGAGAGACAGAGAGAGAGAGAGAGAGAGAGAGATGGGATAGCAAGCTTCATTTGTTACAGGGAATTATGTTGACTAAAGACATCAAGATATTTTGGGTAAAGAAATATATTTATCAACAAAAAGAAGCAGTTCTTTCATTTCATTCTTTTCACTCTGAGTGGCGTTGGTCCCTGAGGGTATTAACACTGGTTCTCAGTAAATCTTGTTATAATGAGGTTGCTAGTTCCCTGCCTTTAAATATAAAATCGTGTATTAATAAGTGTCTGCTAATCCTTACATTATAATTTGATGAGAATAGCGTCCATCGGACATATATCAAAATATCTTAAGTAAAATTTACCTCCATCAGTAAAGAATATATATATACCAGTATGATGTTTTATCTATTCACATACGATATAACGGTCTAGAATTGTTTTACAGCATGATATTTTTAACTAGTAAATTTCACATCATCTTCACTGAAATTATGTCTGAAATAAAATTGCGACATCATATCCTGTAAGCTGATGATCCTGTAAACTGATGCTGAAAATGTATTTCATCTACGACCAGTCTTCAGCACGGGAGGTTGGACAACATGAAGAGAACTTTTACTTATGTCAGTTGAAAAAAATGTCCCTATAAATAAATAAAAAAACAGTAACATTTTTCAATATCCTTCGTTATGTGGCATCACTCCTCAATCATTATCGTCTAAACGAATATTTTTTTTTTTATATTATCTAAACAAGGAATATATTTTCAGTACATGGAGGCAGCGAGTTTATGATTAGTGTAGCTCACGCCGGAGACAATGATTAATTACAGATCCCGGGTGAAGGTGCTGGAGCGTGAGAATGGAACAGAGACAGGTAATATATCTATAAGCTGGTAGTCTTCCCCAGATATCCACATGCAAGTATGATTAATGCATAACCAAACTCTTTCAAAATTACGATAGAATGTGAGGGCAAATGTATAAAAAAAATTTTTACAAATGATATTATATATTTTTTATGGTGGAATGAAATCCCATACGAGGATATGAATAATGTGTGAAGTAGATGAAAGGACCACCAATATTCAGTTCAGAGCGGCTTACTAATTTCTTCCATTTCAGTATGGAAATGCCATCCTACTGACTATAATACTGATAGCATGGTGAAAAATATTTTATATAATGTTTTTCATTCAAATATTTTATATAAATGGCCTTGTTATTAATGAATGGTCACCGTTCTTTTCTGACGTAAGACAGTTCAATAATGCTCTTTTTCTTACGTGACAGGGAGGAAATTAAAAGTACCGCAAAGCAAATTCACATAGCCTCCCTGACGAAACTTACGTTTCTTTAAAATTATAAGGGTGATCCTATAAAACCATGGTGACGAATTGAAATTGAATACCTTGTATTGCAAGATATGAAAATCTTGAATTTTCGGGACTATACTTTTAAGTAAACTGTTTATATATACAGCTGAACATGCACACAACCAAATTTAATCGCATATACGTCCACAGGAACGTATATAAGTAACAAATTGGGTTAAGTAAAGTCAGAGTGTTATTTATTAACATCCAAAACTGTTCTCATTATCCTGCTCACATTGTGTCAAAATAAAAGCCCCTATAACTTATTGTATCCTCACTTTCGTCAACAAAACCAGTGAAAATGTGAATAGATAAAAATTTGAATATTTTTTTTTTTTACCTTTCCAATCGTCATTGATATCACGCAATTATCATTTTAATCTACAATATGCAAACGAAAGTGACAGTTTCATAATAGTAACGACTTTTACTTGTTATACACAAAGTACATAGTTATTAAACACTCAAATTAATTTATATCATTACTTAACCTAATCTTACCGCTATAATTCATCAACACTTATCCTAACCTCAACCTTAGTATTGTAATGACCATTAAAATAACCTTAACTTAATATATCAGTCTTAATCCTATAGTTTTCTTACAACTATCAAAAAAACCTTAACCTAATATATTGGTCTAAATCCTATTTTATTTACTAACCTCCAAAACTGTTCCATTTCTCCTGTTCCCATTGTGTCAAAATAAAATTCCCTACACTGGATATAATTATATCAGATTATCAAGAGACCCACTGACATCGGATTAAAACCACTCAGTTCGACTGGACTGCTGGTTCAGAACTGAGACTGAATTTGTCGTGAATTTTGCCGCTGTGTTTTTATCTGAATCTTTGCTGTATGCATGTATTTAAAATTCACCTCCAATAAGCAGAAACATCACATGTGTACATACTTCTATCTAGGATTAAGGACGGTTAACATAAAACTCTTCAGGTCGTCCCCTGTTTCTATACGAGAGAGAGAGAGAGAGAGAGAGAGAGAGAGAGAGAGAGAGAGAGAGAGAGAGAGAGAGAGAGAGAGATCTTGTCGTGCGGCCAGACTATGGGCTTTTTTTTAATTCACTAGTGTCTTAATGTAACAGAGGAGATGAAGACGAACGACACCAAAGCACAGGAGAAATATCTCTTCTCTGATATACTTCCATGGGTGGGAATCAAAAATAATTGTAAACGTTCAACTTTTTTGTTTTTCACTTTAGCGAAAACTGCAGTACTGAATATGATGAGAAATAATGTTTTTGAACAGGAAATACTTTTGTAAATTCATTTTTCACATAGTTCCATAATGGATGTTTCTTGCTTTGTGAAAGGCCAAAAAATATGAGTTTATATTTTTCTTTCTTTTTACAGAAATCTGTGGTTCCACAGATTTATCTAAAACAGGAAAGTAAAAAAAAAAACCTGAAACGCAGTTGGTATTAAATACATTCAATGAAAGTTTCGCCCATGTATAACATCATTTTAGAACGCTATCTTGGTAAAGATTTTAGATCTAAATTCAGTTAAATTATTCGTTACCGCTGCTCTTACAGAAAGTTTCCTTTTTATGTCTGTTAACCATATTATCGGACGACGATATTCTAATAAAATGTTATTCTTTTATTTATATATATATATATATATATATATATATATATATATATATATATATATATATATATATATATATATATATATATATATATATATATATATATATATATATACTCTTTTAGCAATTTTAAATAAAATACCAATGCCGTTTTTAATATATATATATATATATATATATATATATATATATATATATATATATATATATATATATATATATATATATATATATATGTGTGTGTGTGTGTGTGTGTGTGTGTGTATATATAATTAGAAACGGCATTGGTATTTTATTTAAAATTGCTAAAAGAGACTTTGCTAACTCAGATGTATAGACTCTCGTTGGCATAAAACACGTTCCCTACAGACTTCATCCATAAAGCGTAGAATTAAAGAGAATGCACCAATTTCATTCCATCTTCTTAAAAAATATATAATGTCGTTTGTAACATTCTTTTAGACATCTTCCCTCATATTCTATCATTATTCTGAAGGAGTTTCGTTAAGCACTAATCATACTCGCATGTGGATGTCTGGGAATGACTACCAGGTTATACATATAATACCTGTCTCTGTTCCATTTTTACGCTCCAGTACCTTCACCTGGGAACTTTAATTAAGCAATATTGCCGGCGCGAGCTACAGCAAATCATGAATTCACTGCCCCCTAGTACTAAAAATATATTTGTTTAATGCTGAATCTGATGTATTAGTTACTAACTGGAAAACGTTTGAAACACAAGCTGAAAAATTAGGATGTTGAAAAGACGAGCACCTTAAGCTTTTTCATATAGGTAGATTTGCGCTAAGGCAGCAAGCAACGTAATGACAAAGGGCCTTATTTGTTATATCACTTGGCACAAAATGTGGCAATGGTACATCAAAGATATCTATAGATCATGAACTTTACAGCGAGAGAAAAAAAACTGTCACTGGAAGTTTAGGAATTCGGGTTCTTTCCTCAACATTCTTTTTTTTCTTATTAAAGACCACTTTTTTTATTAAAGGACATTCTTTTTTTATTACAACCCATTCTTTTTTTTTTTATTAAAGGCCATTCTATTTTTAAGGCCATTCTTTTTTTTAATTAAAAGCCATTCTTTTTTTTTTACTTTTTTTTTGTTAAAGGCCAATAGCGAATGAGAGAGTAGGAAGAGAATTCTTTATGTAATAACGATTATTTGTTATAAAATAAATTTTTTTCAGAATGATAACTACGATTTACTGAAATTAGTACAAAAGCAGTTTTAAGTAATGTGTAAACAAAATTATAACTCACGTAAACGGTCATTTGAGAATATAATAACTCCAACGATTGCCATTGAACACTTGTATTTTTTTTTATCAGAACATGTAACTCATATCCAAAGACAGGCATTTAGTTAAAAAAAAAAAAAAAAAAACCTAGTAATAACACCTGCTTTGTAATAATTCTCCGTGTAAGGCAGCATGAAAGGTGTCCCACTCGCCGAGACGGAATCTCTCATTATCATCATCATCGTCTCGATGTAAGGAAAATAATCGCGTCGCTTCCACAGAGATCATATTATCCTGAGAGGGTAAAAGGACAGGAATTAAAGGGTTCATATTTGGTTAATGGAGTCGGGAAATTGTATCCTCTTCGGATGAAGGTTGAGCAGACCCTAAGCGATGCTGGCAAGTCTTTCGCAATATCCATCATTTTATCTTTGCTTTCCGACTAAGATTTGTATGTTATTTTGTGAAGAGGGGGAATTTTCTAAATGGCATGTCGATACAGGATTCCGGAGAAGAAGAAGAAGAAGAAGAAGAAGAAGAAGAAGAAGAAGAAGAAGAAGAAGAAGAAGAAGAAGAAGAAGAAGAAGAAGAAAATATTAACCCAAGTTTGGGTGTTGTGACCTTAATTTTGTAACAATGTTTAACATTTCTCCTAAATGTTGAGATCTTACATGGTGTTTGCATACATCGTTATTTCCCACAACAAGAGAAGTACGAGTAACTCATAAAATCAGAAGTAATAGGTAAACTTTACATTTCTTAATGTTCACTAGCTGGAGCTTGAGAGGAAGTAACTAGACAGATGATGCATACATACATTCACAAACATACGTCCTGAGCTATGTGATGTACATACCGACATATATTCCAGGCAATTTTAACAAACGTTGGAATTCATGAATCTGTGGGTTCCATCATCCTTGGAAAATCATAATCGAATGTGGCATTGCTTTCTCGTATCTGTGTTTGTATTTGTAACTTTGTCCAGATTCGTTCCAATCGCAAAATTCGTATAAACTGACTCTTAATTTTTCATATTCAATTTTTTTTTCTATTTTACTTTTTTATTAACCTCTCTCTCTCTCTCTCTCTCTCTCTCTCTCTCTCTCTCTCTCTCTCTCTCTTATTGCCAATCCTACTTTTTCATATTGAATTTTTTTTATTTTACTTTTTTACTAACCTCTCTCTCTCTCCTTCCTATTGCCGATCCTACTTTTTCATATTCAATGTTCTTATTTTACTTTTTTATTAACTTTCTCTCTCTCTCTCTCTCTCTCTCTCTCTCTCCTCTCTCTCTCTCTCTCTCTCTCCTTATTGCCAATCCTACTTTTTCATATTCAATTTTTTTTATTTTACTTTTTTATTAACTTTCTCTCTCTCTCTCTCTCTCTCTCTCTCTCTCTCTCTCTCTCTCTCTCTCTCTCTCTCTCTCTCTCTCTCTCTTATTGCCAGTGTCTTACTTTTGATGAAATACGACTGTTACCACTTTCACCTTAATCTTAACAGTCCATCGAGAACTTTGAGGATAACGGCGCTGATATCGAAAGTGAATGTTAATCATACAGATTCAACTGTGGATATGGTGACTGGGGCTTGAATAAGACCCTTCGCGTTCTAATATTTACGTCTCCTAAAGAACATAGATCACGGCTAAATCTAGGTTGGCAGATACTCCCAAAGGACCTAAGTCATCACATTCACATGCCGAAAGGTACTACTCATGTGTACTTAACTGATGAACTAACTTTAGTTTAGTACCTGCAGGGAATGTCTGTCAATATCAACATACGGCTTTTCTCTCTCTCTCTCTCATACATATAATTTGGATAGGCGTGCTCGTCAATATAATTTCTCTGTATAGAAGGTGGTGTAAGGGACAGTAACGTATTATTTATAATTTTGTTTAAAGAAAATTTTTCCGTTAATATAATTCTTTTCTCAAATCACCTGTATGGCAACAGATTTAAAGGTATTTATACCCTTATTTTATATCCCTTTCCTTTTTCGGGAATAAAACAATATGTATCTTCTACCCTCCATAAAACATCAACAGAATATTATAGTATACACGATGCGAAATCAAAATGTTCCCACATGACAAACAGACATTGCATTTTTATTTTTGGTTAAAGATAGGCTTCTTCATGAAATATCAAAAAATATCTTCCGTCATTCTGTAAATATTTTTCCCATAAACATGTATTCGATATCAGCACACGATCAAGTCCAAATGACGATCAAGTCCAAATGACAAGGAAATAGAGGAACCATTACAGATCGATGGACTTCGCTGGCTGGAAATGAATTTCTCTCAAATCAAGCGTTTCACTCTAAAACATTTATCAGCATTTTAACCCGAATTTGTTTTTAACCCGAATTTGTTTACTTAGTTCCAAAATTCCTATTTTTCTCAGATACTATTGCTAAATTTTTCCTACTGTTTGAGATTTATTCTTATTTGACTTATTATTAAGAACTGTAGCCTAGAATTTTTCCAGTCCTCAGCGTATCATTTCAAGCAATTGTCGGAAGCCATATTCAGTTATTTTGTGAAAATGAATATCAATATCTACTTGAAAAATGGTAAATTTACTTAATTTCATAATGTTGTGCCTTGTTTGGTAAAAACTTGATACGGTCAAGATTTTTTTTTTTTGTTTTTGTTTGATAAAAAACCTGATAAGGTCAAGATTTTTTTTTTATTTGACAGCAATAAAATTAAAATGAGCGAGTATGTAAACAATATCAATTAAAACTTTAACTTCTTCCCCATCATTCACAAAAAAAAAAAGCCCCTTTTACTTCATCCACCACAGTTCTGTCGTGAAAATTCTTTGATTCCTAATTGCATTCTTAGCACTCCGAGCATGAAAAAATAATCTGTGGAATCAATAACCTCTTCGTCATGTAATAATCATTATTCTTGTTCTGCCTAAATTTCGCTCTTACGGATTCACCCTTTTAATATACGTCTAATTATCATAAATTATTCTTTTTACTTTTCCTGCTTTATTATCATGACTGTCTGTCATGCCATCATTCATAGAACACAGTTCACCCATCTTACTCTATTTGCATATACCTTTAAGAATCCTTACTCGCAATCGTGCTTTAATTCCTAATAACCTCGTCGTGATTGTTAAATTTTTCCCTTGTCATTGGAAAAACCTCATTTTTATTAATTCGATACATTATAAAACAAGTAAAAATTGCGCCGAAGGTTCTTCGGCGCAATTGGGTTTTCTGTACAGCCGCTACAGCGTGTAATCAAGGCCACCGAAAATAGATCTATCTTTCGGTGGTCTCGGTATAATGCTGTATGAGCCGCGGCCCATCAAACTTTAACTACGGCCCGGTGGTGGCCTATCCTATATCGTTGCCAGAAGCACGATTATGGCCAACTTTAACCTTAAATAGAATAAAAACTACTGAGATTAGAGGACTGCAATTTGGTATGATTGATGATTGGAGGGTGGATGATCGACATACCAATTTGGAGCCCTCTAGCCTCAGTGGTTTTAAGATATGAGGGCTGACAGAAAAAGTGCGGACGGACAGACAAAGCCGGCACAATAGCTTTCTTTTACAGAAAACTAAAAGTTAACCATATTAACTACTGTAACGAATGCTGCAGCAAAGCCCCAAGTCAAAAACAGCAAAACGCGAAACGTTTCCTAAAATTTCCCTTTCACAAAAAACGGCAACACTAATAGAATAATATTTTTTTTTTTTCAAAACATCCCATGTGTATGAATACTAACTGTCAAGCATGTAAAAGCAAGTAAAAATAAAAAAAAGTAAATAAAAACACGGCACATACATGACAGTGAGCATCATGTCCCAGGGAAATGTTTTTCTCCAATTAACCGAGCCGTTTGCAGGCAAGAAACCAAGGGGTTTTTGGGTCACCGAAGGTTTTCCCTTTACTACACAATATTTTTCCCCCACCGCTCTCCTTTTCCGGTTCAGTTTCTTTTTTATTCCTTCCTTCCCTTCCTTTTACTTGTTTCTCCTACCATTATTTGATATGTAGTGTAATGGATTTCGATGAATTACACGAAAGAAACAAAAGTTAAAGTCTTACTAAAACGAGCCCACGCTAAGATCTAGATGTCTTGGAGTTCGAGAGATGTCTACTATGTCATTATTATTGTCATTATTGTTTCAGTTTCAAATACCTGCTCATATCAAAAGTCATTCGTGTTGTACATCTGCATTTTCATTATTCTAGAGAGAGAGAGAGAGAGAGAGAGAGAGAGAGAGAGAGAGAGAGAGAGAGAGAGAGAGAGAGAGAGAGAAACTCTGCATTTCAAAGAACGTAAAATTTATGTTGTGTCGTGTCGTGGCTGCATCAGGGGAAACGCTGGACGTATGTTGATACTACAAAAACCGTAAAAATAAACAACCTGTATTTTTTCAGTCCCTTATAAAATACGTCACAATTATCAACAAAAATGACATCTGTCTCGCTGTATATTAATTAGTAAGTGTAGTTGCTCTTCCCCAACACTGCTATGCCAGAATATTTTTACCAAAATGTAAAATAAAATTTCCCTACAATTAAGTTCTATGTATATTTTTTTATTTTTGTATTCTGTTATGAACGCAACCAAGATCTGAGGCAACAATAAAACAATAACTTTCCACGCCAGTCACTCGAATGACGTGCAAATATTTCCCAAATTTAAAATTCACTACTCCGTAAAATACTTTTTCAGCGGTATTTTATTTATAGTATTTTTTATATTTTCCATCCCGAACTCACCTCTAAGAATATCCGTTTATGCGTAACGTATTAGTAAAACCTAAGAGTAATTCAAAGAAAACTGTTATCATTTATTTTGTCATCTTCTCTCTTTCTCCTAATCCGACGCATTTTATACTTGTAAATGAAGGTAACTTGTGCGTATTCACAAAATTACATTATAATTTTTAAAAACCCTGTTCATCATACTGCCCTAAAATGGAAGACTGCAGTATCTGCAAAACGACAAAACTCAGAAAAATGGTAGATATTCCCTTGCCATACTACTGATTTTGCAGATACTGAAAATGGGACCCCTAAATGCTCGTAGAAAGTACTGAAGAATCATTCTGAAACTGCAGTAACTTGTGTATTAGTGTTTCATGAGCCCAACAGGTGGCATATCTCAATTTCGAAAATTTTGCAGATACTGCAGTTTTCCATTTTAGGGCAGTATAGATATCCTCTGTGAATCTGTCTATAGTAAACTATTTGTAGACTGAATGTGACAGTCGCTTATTGAAATAATTTTCAATTTTACGTGAATATATTTGTGAATCAGCAACACAATATTTCCCTTACATCTATAATATAAATTTCAGGCAGAAAAAATCTTGCAGTAATGCAATTCATTACAAAGAATCCCAAATATTACTGGACAATCATTCATCCATCCAAGCACATCACTGGGTATTAGTCATTTATTTAATTGAAATACGTGCATATCATGAGAACAAATTTTCGCCCCGGAATGCAACGCATATTTTGGAACAGTCATAACGATTTTTTTCTCTTTTTTGATATTTTCGATAAAGTGAATGCGTCCATTTTTAGGGGGAGAGGATTACAAAGTTGGAATATGAGTGCATTCTACTACAGCATTCCATATATGAAAAATGTTCATCCAAATTTTAAAAACCACGGAAAAGTACGGAATGGTAGAACTGCACGCAAGCACAGAAATAGATTATTAGCTCAGTGAAATCAACGTGACTGCAGGTGCGTGTCCCGACTCAGATTGAGAGAGAATACCTTGTAATCTTCTCCCTTTGTTTTCCTATAGAGAGTGTTACTCTGGTCATATCCCTAGATTGAGTAGATCACACAGTTATTAATTGTGGAATGCAAATGATACATTTAAAAAACGATTTAGCTTTTTTCCATGACGTCAGGTATCAAACATTGAAAATGGTCTTTCCAAATATTTACTTGACAAAACTGTCTGCTAGCCATTCTCATAAATTTTGTCAAAACTAATTTTCTGGTGTTTAGCTTTTTGCATCACAAAAGAGTTTTCGACAGAAAGGATATTAACAAAGGACATTTTTCAATAACAATTTATAGAAATAAAGAACATTTGCCCACATGTAATGTCTTAGTTTACTCAAATGAAAGTTTTCTCTAACGTTATCCCGAAACGGAACATTCTTTATTATTATTACTGTAATTAGTATCATTGTAAAGTTTTGCTATTTTCAATTTTCATATTTAGCCTTTTGGACCCAACTTCTGTAACCAACTAAAGTCCCTAGCTGGAAATTAATTGTATACAATCTGTTTTTTTCTGGAAATTAATTGTATACAATCTGTTTTTTTAAGTGTTATCATTCTTAATGTTTTTTTACCACTATTCCCAATATTATTACTGTCATTACCATCATTGTGAATGCTATTTTTTATACTTTGTCAGCAAATGTGTGGATATTGCCGATTTATCATTTTATATCATGTTATCTCATATATCTAGATTATGTATGTTACTGACTCTGCTTTGTATGTTCCATGTACAAGGATTTCAGCTGAAATAAATTCTATTATTATTATTATTATTATTATTATTATTATTATTATTATTATTATTATTATTATTATTATTATTATTATTATTTATTGAACGGCTTGTGGGAGCATAATTATAGTTTCACAAGAAAATTCCACAGTTGTGAACATATACTTCACAAATACACACACACACACACACAGACACAAACAACTGTCGGACAGACAGACGAGGTTAAGGTATTGGGCCAACACAGAGACGTTCACGAAAAATGCTGCATTAATCAACGTAAAAACCCAACTTTGGTGCCCCCCCCCCCCTCTTTCTTAGTCACGTATTTCTATTTCCCTTTTATAATACACGAAATAATTCCTTTCCTTTACTTCCTTATTATATAAAGCTTACAGAACGTCCAGCCCTTTTAGCACTTTTACAAAACTCACTTGCGAATATGATGAATGAAAATGAACAAGTAGGTTCAGAGTATGAAAACTTGAAAATCACACCTCTGAAAAATTCGATTTGTGCGCATGTTTTTGGCGCTAAATTCTTCCTGGGTTTGATCGAAATCTTGTAAAACTTTTGATATAAATAACACTAAGAAAATATTTTCGTACTGTGTGCTGATGCACTGTGAAAAAGCGCGATTACTCGTTAAAATACCATAGACAGGATCATTATACCAAATGTGTGTAATGATAAATGGAGATGAAATGATTCTATGAATAGGAATTGTGCAAAATCGAGTGATTGTCGCATCCTTAAACATTATGTTTCTGATAATTGTCATGAGGAGTTAAATAGGTAAAAGTTACGTTATCGTCTTATGCCCGTGACGGAAGCGAAAGCTATGATATGAGCAAAAAAGGAATGAAAAGAACTTTGAAAGTAAAACAAAATGCAGAGAAAACATTCATCAGGAACTTACCTGTCTCCCAACGTAGGTCTCGTCTCAATCAGTCTTTTCCTCATCCTCTGTATAGCTCCCTCCCTGACACGTGAGCTGTTCGGAAAGGAAATTTATTTAATGATTTGTGGTGAACGGTATTAAAAGTTTATGTACAATGTCATTCTGCAGACTGTCATTGGATACTTATCTAACTGTCTATATATATATATATATATATATATATATTATATATATATATATATATATATATATATATATACTATATATATATATACCCCTCTTGATGAAAAAAAAGACCTGTCAATAAAATAAACACACTTAACAGAGTGCGCCAGAAGTGTAATTTTCCATCCCATACGGACCAAAGGTACATGAACGGCACATCACAGACCTCACTCAAGTCAACCAGCCTAGAAGACTACCTAGAACTAAAGGACATCCCGAACTAAGGTTAAATCCTAGCTCTTTGGGGTTTCTATATTACACATCTTATAGGAGTAATTACTAAATGAAATCCATAACTTTGTATTTAAACAGGAAAATTGGTTTTTTAAAGCAATTATGTCAGCTTCCTAGTGATAAGAAAAATTCTAGAGATTATTTTCACAGAGTTTCACAATAGTTGATAAAGACTAAATAAAATTTTAAGAAACCCACTGTAATATAAACAGTTACACGTTGGGTAAAAAATAACACTAAATAAAAGCAAAAACAGTATGTGAGGGAAATTTCTACAACGACACGGCGTAGACAAACGATTAAAGGTTTACAATCAATCAATCATTTCCTGTGGCACCCACGGGGATGCATAGGGCCTCGATAAATGTTTGCACATCACCATAAACGGATGCAAGTTACCCTCATAGAACCTCAACATCCAAAGGTGATTATTCTGAAATCTGGAGGAATAATTGCGTCCGCTAGACTTTAAAGGACTACGACATTCTGAATATTGTATTATATTATGTTATGCAGTAGGCAACACGTCATACACAAAATCCGTTATCTACAGATACAATACTGCCCTAAAATGGAAGCCTGCAGTATCTGCAAAAATACAAAACTGAGAAAAATGGTAGATACTGCAGTTTTCCCTAGCCTTATTACTGATTTTGCAGATACTGCAATGGGACCCCCATAAATACTCGTGGAAAGCATTGAAGAATCATTCTGAAACTGCAGTACCTTGCGTATCTTGTTTCACGAGCCCAGTAGGTGGCATATCTCAATTTCGAAAATTCTGCAGATACTGCAGTTTTCCATTTTAGGGCAGAATAGTCACATGAAGTTACTCACCTTTCAATAAGTCCATTACCAATGAAGTTGGTGTGATTCTGCAATCAGTACTTCTGCTGGGATGCCAGGGCATCGAGACCTCCTCTGAAGCATATATTTGAGGAGCATAGCAGAGCGTGAAGTCTACATGACGAATCTCTCTCCATTCTCTGTCCTTCCTGGAAGAAGAATGGATGAGCACAAGCTATAATAATAATAATAATAATAATAATAATAATAATAATAATAATAATAATAATAATAATAATAATAAAGAGGAAATTATCACTCATTGATGTCGCAGTACCATGGGACACCAGAGTACATGAGAAAGAAAGAGAAAAACCTGATAAGCATCAAGACCTGAAAATAGAAATAAGAAGGATATGGGATATGCCAGTGGAAATTGTACCCACAATCATAGGAACACTAGGTTCGATCCCAAGATCCCTGAAAAGAAATCGGGAAAAACTAGATGCCGAAGTAGCTCCAGGACTCATGCAGAAGAGCGTGCTATTAGAAACAGCGCACATAGTGAGAAAAGTGATGGACTCCTAAGGAGGCAGGATGCAACCCGGAACCCCGCACTATAAATACCACCCAGTCGAACAGGATGATTGAGATAGAAATAAAAAACAATAATAATCGGTAGGAAGCATACATGAACCATAATTTCAAAATCTGATAACATATCCGTTTTCAGAAATTAGTGAAATTAATACCGCGGTGATAGCATTCAGGTTCAGGTTACAATGACAGCTCACAAAAATACGCGATTGCAGTGATTAAGAACCAAATCTGGTGTAATTAGTACCTAAATTTTGAGCTACAGCTCGATTACGCCCATTCCATATCTACTCTAATTGGAACATTTTTATTTTGTTTCGCTGAATAAATTATAGGTACAACTAACGCCCAAACATTACTAGAATGGTCACACGTTTATGATTATAGCTCTGGAAGTGGGAGGGTAAGTGGGGTCTTTTTTTTTAAAGAATATTTTAATTTTCATTATGTTAACAGTGTAACAATGACTATAGTAAATACATAGATGTAACCACAAATAAGTGAACGACTATATGGACGGAAACCACTTTCTAAAAGAAAGTTACGACTTTTGGCCTCTTTGAATAGAAACGCCAGTTCCGTTGTGACGCAAATCAGACGTTATTGCTTTTCGATGATATCAAAGAGTCTGCATTTTCCTTACATCTTCTGTATCGTTGTTAGGCACGCGGACACTCTAATTCGCCGTTTGTATTCAATTTGTGTGACAAATGACGTAACTGAAATAAATTAAATGTAGAATTTACGCCAAAGGCCAAGCACTGGGACCTATGAGGTCATTCAATGTTGAAAGGGAAATTGACAGTAAAAGGTTTCAAAGGTGTAACAGGAGGAAAACCTCGCAGTTGCACTATGAATCAACTGTTAGGAGAGGGTGGAAAGTAAGATGGAAGAAAGAGAATATGAAAGGAGGTACAGTAAAAGTAATGAAAGGAGTTGCAGCTAGGGCCCGAGGGCACGCTGCAAAGAACCTCAAGTAATGCCCACAGTGCACCGCATTGGGCGCACTGACGGTACTACCCCCCTACGGTGGACGTAAACGGAGCACTCTCTAAAGCGTAAGGAATCTTGGAGTTGTTGTCTAAACTGTCAATCAAAAACGTTAATCGGAACATTCGTAGGAAAATTATGGAATACTACACAATGACTCAAAGGTAGGTATGAATGTATTTACATTGCGCCTTTGAGAGAGAGAGAGAGAGAGAGAGAGAGAGAGAGAGAGAGAGAGAGAGAGAGAGAGAGAGAGAGAGAGAGAGAGAACACCTTAGAGGAAGATGGAGTAAGCTTAGAATCCTGGGTATAGAGTGCATAGATATTATACAGATAAACATATATTACAATCTAAGGCTTATTTGTCTCCACGAATACAGCTAAATATATGAAGACAATATATGACGAAGCTACATTTCTTTTATGCAGATCAAGTAAACTGCGAATGGATATAAGTTAACTACATTGTAAACAATATTCCATTTGTTCAGATATTCTATCACGAAATTATATTCTTTTTCCTCACAATCTTTAAAAAAGATTTCAAACTCGAAACATATCATCCACTGCTCACTGAGTAGCAGTGATTTTGAGATGTATCTTCTCGTATTTCCAGTGTTGGTAACATCGAAAACAATTCTTGAAGCACACGAATTTACTTCCATGTCACGCTATAGAACACTTCTCGACAACTGTTGTTTTGTTACTGTCCCACTTTTTAAAGAATTTTCTTCAATATTCAGGAGAGCAAAGGAAATTCTATGAAAAATTTCCTTTTCATTTCTACTGAGAATAAAAGCCACTTTTAGTTTTCTGAAAAGAAAACTATTTTGTTGGCTTTGTCTGTCCGTCCGCACTTTTTTCTGTCAGCACATCTGTCCGCCCTCAGATCTTAAATACTACTGAGGCTATAGAGGGCAGCAAATTGGTATGTTGATCCTCCACCCTCCAGTCATCAAACATACCAAATTGCAGCCCTCTAGTCTCAGTAGTTTTATTTTATTTAAGGTTGAATTTAGCCATAATCATGAGTCTGGCAACGATATAGGCCAGGCCACCACCGGCTCATGGTTAAAGTTTCATGGGCCGCGGGTCATGCAGCATTACGCCGAGACTACCAAAAGATAGATCTATTTTCGGTGACCTTGATTATACGCTGTAGCGGCTGTACAGAAAACTCGATTGCGCCAAAGAAACTTCGACGATTTTTTACTTGTTTTCTTCAGCAACAACTAAATGTGTTTTATGATATTTATGATGACAATAAAGAAGAAATGCCCAGAGTAGTCTGTTGTTTGAGGAATCGTACTACGGAGACCGATGATGGGAAAATATAAAATAATTTAATGAAAAGGATAACGTATTCTCGTAAAAAAGACAGAAAAAACATGAAGAACTTTTTGTAGAGGAAATTGTGTCTTTTCTACCTGTCTTACAATTCAATTGCATACCGACGAAATTCCTTTTTTCTGTTCGAGATAAGAGCTCAAACCAATCACACAATAAGGAGGAAAAGGAGTTGGGGGTATAAGCACGAAGGGGAAAACTTCAGGAGGAAAGGAAAATAAATCAATTTTTATTGTCGTCTGTCAATTCAGCAGACAATAAGTAGAATCAATTATTTTGCGGTGGGCTCACCAGATCTGCTCACATTATCAGCTAATGGCTACGGCCTATGGGAGGAAGGAAGGAAGGAATAGAGAATTTAAGCCTATGAGGTCATTCAGCGCTGAAAGGGAAATTGACAGTAAAAAGTTTGAAAGGTGTAACAGAAGGAAAACCTCGCAGTTGCAATATGAAACCATTGTTAGGAGAAGGTGGATAGCAAGATGGAAGAGAGATTATGAATGGAGGTACAGTAAAAGGAATGAAAGGGGTTACAGCTTGGCCGAAGGAACGCTGCAAAGAACCTTAAGTAATGCTTACAGTGCGCCGCGTGAGGTGCACTGACGTCACTATCCCCCCACGGGGACTACGGCCTATAGTAGGAAAGAAATTGAAGAACCTTTCAGGGGAAGAAAGGCCCAAACCCAACTGTCACACACAGAAAGCAGTTAAGAGTTCAATAAAGGCCATGTCGAAAAGTACTTGACATAATACTAAAATACAGACCGTTTAGGATATCAAGAGAAAGAATGATTTTGAAACAAACGAAAAAAAAAAACTAACAAAACAAAAATCATTTGATTGTAATTATGTTAATCATGAAACATTTGAATGTAACATAGATAGAAAAAAAGGAAGAAACCGTCGAGAAAACTCATTAACTAAAAAAAAAAAATAATAATAATTTGGGAGTGTATTTTCACTCCACCGAGTATTACTTGACTCCTCGTGCGTTTAAGATTTTATTGTCCTTCATAACGCTTAAATATAGTTCTCACATAAAATTTCCTCAGTTCCAGACCATTGGTTCAAATCGGCTGACTCTTACCTTTTGATTTCGTTTGTCTTTCAGTACCTTCGCGGGTGTATAATTCGTTCAAAATTATTTATCTTGACAACCCTCTGCGTTTAAGAATGAAATGGAATATAGAATTTAGGCCAAAGGCCAAGCACTGGGACCTATGTGGTCATTCAGCTCTGAAAGGGAAACTGAGAGTTACACTATGAAACAACTGTTATAAGAGGGTGGATAGCAACATGGAAGAAAGATAATATTATTGGAGGTACAGTAAAAAGAATGAAAGGGGTTGCAGCTAGGGGCAGAAGGCAACCTGCAAAGAACCTTTAGTAATGCCTACAGTGCACTCCGTGAGCTGCACTGACGGCACTAACCATTCCCCCCCCCTCCCCGTCCCCGGGCCGCTGCGTTTAGGGTGGAAGAAATACAGTGCAAAACATAATTCCATAATGAAAATCCCATGGTAATTCACTAAGTTCTATTAATAATTCTGCTTCATATAATGGCATATCCCCTCCAATATATTTTCCCAACCCTTTATGGCTAAACACATCACAAGGGGCCAGACCTCTTTTCCCAATTCAAGACTTTTAATTACTTGTCGTGAAATGGATTCACTTATTGATTA
>JANJGK010003411.1:50000-82500 GCA_039081455.1 Macrobrachium rosenbergii
CTATGAGGTCATTCAGCGCTGGAAGGGGAACTGAGAGTATCAAGGTTTGAAAGGTGTAACAGGAGGAAAACCTCACAGTTGCACTATGAAACAATTGTTAGGAGAGGGTGGATAGCAAGATGGAAGAAAGAGAATATGAATGGAGGTACAGTAAAAGGAATGAAAAGGCTTGCAGCTAGGGGCACAATGGACGCTGCAAAGAACCTTAAGTAACGCCTACAGTGCACCGCGTGAAGTGTATTGACGGCATCACCCCCTACGGGAGATATCTGCTTGGAATGCATGAATCACAGAGATATATTTCCTGAATGGATAATTAGGGTTCTTACTAAGCCTCCTATGTATTGTACATTACATAAGTGGTATTTTGTACCTGTATACTTACACGCAGCTGCCTACCTTTCGTTCATTTGTGGTTATATGCACGCGCGCGCACACGGACACCCACCCACATATATATATAAATTTGATTTTAACATGCACTACGTGGCTTGCAACAACGACCAACAACTTATTCGTGTTTGAACAAAAATATTTTCCTTGTCTCTCATCGTTTTCTGATTTTCGGGAAAGCTTTGGTTTTTCAACAATTTATATTTTAAAGATTTTTTTTTTTTCGGCTGAGTTGAAACATGCGGACTGTCACTACAGGCTCTTTTCGGCGAAATGTTTTTGTTGTTCTAAAAAACAGTCCGCGTACGTGAATTCTTTAATTCCAGCAACCTCTTTTTAAAGAAAATTCTTCGCTTGTGTGTGTGCGTGGTCACTATAAAAACAGCACGGAAATCTTGTTACTGAACTGGGAAATAATTTTTGTAGCCCTTCTCTCCCGGTTGCATTTTAAATCTGACAAGTTTCAGATATGTCATTGTGCCTCTTCCTGTTATAGAGGAATGGAATATAGAGTTTAGGCCAAAGTCCAAGCACAGGGACCTATGAGGTCATTCAGCGCTGGAAAGGAAATTGAGAGTAGGTAGGTTTGAAAGGTGTAACAGTAGGAAAACCTCGCAGTTGCACTATGAAATAATTGTTAGGAGAGGGTGGATAGCAAGATGGAAGAAAGATTATATGAATGGAGGTACAGTAAAAGGAACGAAAGGGGTTGCAGCTAGGGGCCGAAGGGACTCTGCAAAGAACCTTAAGTAATGCCTTCTGTGCACCTCGCTAGCCCGCCCCCCCCCCCCAACGGGGTTCCTGTTATATAAAAAAAAAATGTATATAACGCGTCCGGGGTACACTGACAGATTCGGTGATTATTTATGCATCTACAAAGTTATAAGGTCGACACCATTATTGTTCTCGTAGCTACGCTTGAAAAGCCTATCGCTGCAATCAATTCTCCCACCCATATTGGTGTGAACATTCAGTGATTTATAAACAAATTACAGATAACTTTAATTATTCAATTCACCTGTATACACTGTTGCTTCAACCATTTTTTTATGGAATAACCTAAGGTCTAATTCCAAAGGCTAGTAAATCTCATACTCATTTTGCTTCTGTTGTCTAAGCCAGACTCAGATCATATCGTTCACAATCGTGTGATGTCTGTTACCACAACATTTAGAAAGAAAACAAGTAAAAAATGCGCCTAAGAGTCTTCGGTGCAATCGAGTTTTCTGTACAGCGTATTAATATTGTATGAAACTCTCAGCTTCTGCCCATGAAGCTCTCAGCCGCGGCCAAGTGGCCTGTGTTGTTGGTACCTTAACGGTCCCAAACACACGACCATGGCTAACTTTAACCTTAAATAAAATAAAAACTACAGAGGCTAGCGGGTTGCAATTTGGTATGTTTGATGATTGTAGGCTGGATGACCAACATACCAATTTGCAGCCCTCTAGCCTCATTAGTTTTTAAGATCTAAGGGCGCACAAAAAAAAAGTGCGGACGGACAGACAAATAGCCATCTCAATAGTTTTCTTTTACAAAGTACGTTCTTGTCATGATCATTTTAAAAAAATCTTGCTTGTTCGCTTGTATTTTTTACTATAAGTTTTGGTTTCCAAAAAATTGCTCAAGAGCCACTTAGAGGTTTTTTATAGCCTTGAAAGAGTACACTACCCACAATGATCCTTCGAAAGTAAAAGACATTCCTTCACAAACTGCAGACAGATCAAACTACACCGCGGACGAAATGCGATTTCCTACTCTCCTAGTGACATGGATACTAAACCCAGCTTTATGGCCGAGGTACTTCCCTTCCATTAATCGAATGGATTTTAAAGACGAAGAAGCAACAAATGTCCATTGGCAACACATCGAAAAAATGATACGAGAGTCTCGGAGTAAAATGACTTTCCTCCTAGTCTTCGTTACTTGGAGTTATATATATATATATATATATATATATATATATATATATATATATATATATATATATATATATATATATATATATATATATATATATATATATATATACATGTATATGTATATATATATATATATACATATATTTATATTATTTATATATATATATATATATATATATATATATATATATATATATATATATATGAATATGTGTGTGTAAACATATATAAACACACACACACACACACATATATATATATATATATATATATATATATATATATATATATATAACTAATAAACATTGAAGATAATTGATTTCAATGATTATAACGCAGTGAATATAGTGAGATCACCTACCTTCAAGGAAGAAAAAAAATTGTCATTTATTTCCTTCTTTGATTCAAGGCTTGTGGTGATAAACGTATCCAAAAAAACTAAGGAAATCTACATGTCAAAAGGTCACTGCCTACTGAAAACAATATCGGAGAGAGAGAGAGAGAGAGAGAGAGAGAGAGAGAGAGAGAGAGAGAGAGAGAGAGAGAGAGAGAGAGGTGAATATTGCTTTAACTACTGATCATGATTATCTATCAGTTTTTGAGCTAGTGGTTTTATCGGCTATATTTTTAGTCTAATATTATCTTTACCTACATAAAAAATGTCGCACGAGATATGAAATCAATTTCTGATACCTTCCTGCTGGAAGGTATCATTTATATATATATATATATATATATATATATATATATATATATATATATATATATATATATATATATATATATATATATATATATATATATATATATATATATATATATATATATATAAACTGAGCTTCTGGTGGAATACTGAAATGACGAATAAGATACGCGGTAAATTCGAGTCCTTTGCCATTTATGCAATGTCTTCAAATAAAACAATCGTTTCCAGCATCATCATGATGGAAAGTCCAAAAGCTATAATCATTTGTAAAGCGATTACAATTCCTGTTGCCTGACCTTTGAAATTCAATTTGAGTCACATGCTTTACATACATGATGAACAGAAATTCAAAGATCAGAGGTGACAATTTAGTATTTCTATATATAAAAATTTCATTTGCATGATTATTAATAAAAATAAATTCACACTACTCATTTTTTTTCTTAGGCAGTTTGATAAGCCATTTCACCACCATTTCGAAGTTCATGCGTAATGAAATATAGTCAAGTGAGTGAATACCTCAGTGGTCATTTACGATTTAAGAACGATGCACTATATATATTTATATAATATACACGCACATATATATATACATTATATATATATATATATATATATATATATATATATATATATATATATATATATATATATATATATATATATGTGTGTGTGTGTGTGTGTGTGTGTGTGTGTGTGCGCGCGTGTCAGCGTGCATATCGTTCTTTAAATAAGCATGGCCCCACCTGGCGTTAATGTTTCAGTTCACAGTATTTTTGGGGTGATTTTGGTATCTCAAACCATTCTCTGCAATTGCTATGACCGACCACAGTCGACACTCAACCAGGTACTCGTGATCGGAGGCCAAAGATAATGAAAATTACTTAATGACTATAAATTCCAAGTAAGGAGAGGTAGTCTGATTAACTTCCTAGTATTTGCTATAACTTTTAGATTACAAAATATTACCCAAGCCCTTAAGCATTAGCGTGAGCTTGAAATGAGAAACGCATTTGTCATATTTCTTTACGAGTTAAAGCTGCATTCCAGTGACCCTGATACTTTTGACGCCAGCCAACTTGCAGTCGGGAAATTCATTACTTCTGCTACCTTTTAGTTTTCTGTAAAAGAAAACTATTGAGATGGCAATTTGTCTGTCCGTCGGCACTTTTTTCTCCGAACTTTTTGTGTCCGCCCTGAGATCTTAAAAACTACTGAGGCTAGATGGCTGCAAATTGGCATGTTGATCATCCACCCTCCAATCATCAAACATACCAAATTGCAGCCCTCTAGCCTCAGTAGTTTTTATTTTATATAAGGTTAAAGTTAGCCATGATCGTGCGTCTGGCACCGCTGTAAGTACCAGCAACAAAAGCTACCACCAGGCCGTGTCTGAAAGGTTCATACAGCATTATACGATGTACAGAAAACTTGACTGCGCCGAAGAAACTTCGCGTATTTCCTAATTATTAAATCACATAATAATTCTACGTGACTCCCGTACTACAGCAAGTATCTATGAGTAACGAACTGTCCCAACCATACAGTGATAATTCAAAGCGTAATGAAACGGGTAATTTGAAGGTGTTCCATAACATCTGCCCGGCCTCCTGTTGCCTAATGAGACTCATATTAGCAATTGGTAACCTGCCTGAAGGCATTAAAACCTAATCATGTTAGCATTAATGAACAAAGGCTTGAGGAAATGTCTCCTCTTTAACAACGCTCTGTGGAGAAGGGGGTAGTAGGCTAAGCAGTAGGTAAACGCGTTTCTCTTCAAGGTATGGGCAATACTTGGGTATTAATGGCTCACGGTTCCTGGGATTATTTCTGCTGATAATGAAATAATAGTGAATCACTGTTGATCAATGGTATTATTTTGAGAAAGTTAAGACATATAGTTATCATATAAACAAGTTAGAAACTAAATATGATATAGTTTCTCGTAATAAGAATAAACTTCTCACTTTAAGTTTTCTGTAAAAGAAAACTGATGTGCTTGCTTCATCTGTCCGTCCGCACTTTATTCTGTCCGCACTTTTTTCTAACCGCACTTTTTCTCTCTGCCCTCATATCTTAAAAACTACTGAGGCTAGAGGGCTGCAAATTGGTATATTGATCACCCACCCACAAATCATCAAACATATCACATTGCAGCCGTCTAGCATCAGCAGTTTTTATTTTATTTAAGGTTAAATTTAGCCATATTCGTGCTTCTAGCAACAATATAGGATAGGCCACCACCGGGCCGTGTTTAAAGTTTTATGGCCGCGGCTCATACAGCATTATACCGAGGCCACCTAAAGATAGGTCTATTTTCGGTGGTCTTGATCAGACGCTGTAGCAGCTGTACAGAAAACTCGATTGCGCCGAAGAAAGTTCGGCGCATTTTTTACTTGTTATTTATCAGCATTCATGGCAACGTCGTCAGGCCTTCGTAACTGTTTTCACGTGAGTTTTAAGTACATAAATATCTGCTGGCTATACAGCTCAAACGTTTCTTTTACCTAATAATAAATACACACTCATGACAAAATACCAAGATACCTATCTATTTCTATATGTGTATATGTATATATATATATATATATATATATATATATATATATATATATATATATATATATATATATATATATATATATATATACTGTTTATATCTATATATATATATATATATATATATATATATATATATATATATATATATATATATATATATATATATATATAATATATATATATGTATATATATATATATATATATATATATATATATATATATATATATATATATATATATATGAAGTAATAGTGAACACAAATTTGACTCGTTAGCAACTAACCAAACAAGCAGAACAATGTGACTTGCCTGAATATTTCGTCTTGTAGTGAGAGTATGCGGAGGGAGGCGAACGGCAATACCAGAGATGACTTCGATAAGGCTGTCAGATCACGGCCTTCTGCAGAATTCATGGACAAAGCCTGTGGAATGAAGGAGGTAAGACTGATTACTGTCCATTGCTTTTATCCTTTCAATGACATTATACCAAAAAGTTTGAATATCCTCGATTTCGAAAGCCATATTTTCGTCGAATATTTAGGTCCCTGTAAAATATCAGTAAATAGCCTTCGCTTCAGAAATGTCAAATAATAATTTCTACAGTAAACTGAAGACGTGTGATTATGTCTTCAGGGTAATTATTTGCATAGACGCTATTCCTAGTAGACCTCTACCAAAACAGAAAAGTTGTTTTTTTCTTTTTTGTATTATTGTTCTTCCTTTTCATAGCATTATTATCTTTTTATTTAATTTGTTTCGCAATACCTCACACAAATTAGATAAAATATGCTTATTCATATATTCATGTACGTATCTGTTTCCATTCAATTTTTAGTTCTCTGTAAAATAAAACTATTGTGCCGGCTTTGTCTGTCTGTCCGCACTCAGATGTTAAAAAGTACTGAGGCTAGAGGGCTGCAAATTGGTATGTTGATCATCCACCCTCCAATCATCAAACATACCAATTGCAGCCCTCTAGCCTTAGTAATTTTTATTTTATTTAAGTTACAGTTAGCCATGATTGTACTTCTGGCACCGATATAGGTACCAACAACACAGGCCACCACCGGACCGTGGCTGAGTTTCATGGGCCGCGGACGAAAGTTTCATACAGCATTATAAGCTGTACAGAAAACTCTATTGCATGCAGCGAAGAAACTTCGGCGCATATTTTTTTTGTTACTAGTTGATTCCTCTGTACACATTATCCAACTACTAAAATTATATAAACGTGTTTTTCCTAGCTTATGGGGCCATTTCTAGTGCCTGTGTCGCGATTTCCAGTTTATATCAATTATGGTTCTCTGTTGAATTTTTATATTCACGTTTCTTAGTTAAATTCTATAGCTTTCACCGGCAATTAAAATAAAAGTACGAAAACCAATATGTGTATTCTTGATAAATATATATCAATAAAATGATCACGCGGGAGGAGTTTCCCTCAGTTCATAGAATTACAATTTCAGATATGAATTAGTTTAACGTTACATATGAAGTCTTCGAGTACGAATACACAAGCCTTTGAACGCTTCGCTAAATAATTATATTTTTGATGAATGACTGAGTCTCATCTATTTAGTCGCTGTAATCGAAGATCGTTTGATAACTCGTCGTATTTTAATCTTGTCAGTCAAACCAATCGCTTCGGCGTGTTTAATAATATTAGTAAATATCGCCGTTTAATGAAAAAGGACATTTTCAAATGAGACAAACTGCCAAACCGGCAATACAAAGAATTTCCCATTTTCTAAAGCAACTATCCATTTCTGACTTTTTTTTATTTAATAATCCTCAACGAGCTTCGAATCGAAATATTGTTAATTTTCAGTTTTTAGTTTTCTGTAAAAGAAAACTATTGTTCCTGCTTTGTCTGTCAGTCAGCACTTTTTCTGTCCGCCCTCAGCTCTTAAAAACTATTGAGGGTAGAGGGCTGCAATTGGTTTATGTTGATCATCCACCCTCCAATCATCAAACATACCAAACTGCAGCCATCTAGCCTCTGTAGTTTTTAATTTATTTAAGGTTAAAGTTAGCCTTAAAGTTAGCCATAATCGTGCGTCTGGCAGCCCTATAGGACATGCTACCACCGGGCCGTGGTTGAAAGCTTCATGGGCCGCAGCTCATACAGAAAACTCGATTGCGCCGAAGAAACTTCGGCACATCTTTTACTTGTTTACGTTTACTTACGATGATGAGTCATTCCATACGTTTTGTTTAGACTCAACAGATCCACTTATCTAATTTATGAAAATATATATTAACCTACAGGCTAATGTGGGTATGGACTTTTATATTTACGTCTATGTACTTTTGTAATAACTATCCACACTTAGAAATATGACCCGGAAGAGAAAAAAAGTCAGATAAAAAGTCTTAAAAGGTACATCCTAAAAGGCAGAATTATGAAATATTCACACATACGGAGAGATTTTTAAGGAAGAATTCTACTGTAATGTCAAGTAAGCTGTTTTCGCATTCATCGAAGCTAAATGGTTTGGATATTGTCTTTCCTTTTGTAGGTGCTCTAACAGCGTACAGTTAGTCTGGTGATTTTATTATCGCACTCTGGAGCCCTACCGTTAAGAATTCGGTCGCACTGGTTCTGATTTCCGGTCGGTTGCCAGGGCAAAATAATGAAACCTTCAGACTCATTGGCCGAGGCTATAGCAATGCTGTTGTCTATAAATGCACACATCTAAGCAAAATTTCAATATACTCTATAATGATCTACGTCTTGTTTCATTTGCAAACACTGTAACATTATGTTCTAGTGTCTAGATAAGTCTAAAGTGATGACAGGAACCATGACAGAACCACAATATGTGAAGTAAGTTTTTTTTTTTTTTGAAAAACCAAATATTTAGCCTTAAAACGAAAAATATAAATGTTTTATTCTTATTAATATATGTAAGCCATGATGCTGGTCATGTACTCCTACATGGGCAAATTAAATTAAGAGAAGAGAAATTCTAAAATAAATGAGAGAGGTGCTCGAAGCCAAATAGTTATATGGATACTTAGGAAACACTAGATAGAAAAACGACGCTATTTTCCCTTCTTCAAAATATTTACAAATAGAATTCTTTCTAAAACACCCATTAGATGATATGTCAAATTAACAATAAAGGCATCTAATAATCTAAATACACTTATAGTACTGTAAAAATCATACAGCATATACACTCTTCAGATTTTTTACTGACTTCCTTGCCTCGGTAAGACACTTTCGTAAGGCTTCTCTAATTTACAAAGAGACATATTAAAATCTGCCTCTATTCTCTCCTATACATACAACAACTTCACAGGAAGCTCAGATAAATTCATTTTAAAAATTTGGCCCATACCATGACTCTAAGCGTAATCAGATGGATAGGAAACTGGGTAAAAAAAAAAAGTAAAAAATATGCGCCGAAGTTCATTCGGCGCAATCGAGTTTTCTGTACAGCCGCTACAGCGTATAATAAAGGCCACCGAAAATAGATCTATCTTTCGGTGGTATCGATATAATATTGTATGAGACGTGGCCCATGAAACTTTAACCACCTCCCGGTGGTGGCCTATCTTATATCGTTGTCAGAAGCACGATTATGGCTAACTTTAACCTTAAATAAAATAAAACCTACTGAGGCTAGAGGGCTGCGATTTGGTTGTTTGATGATTGGAGGGTGGATGATCAACATACTAATTTGCAGCCCTCTAGCCTCAGTAAATTTTAAGCTCTGAGGGCGGACAGGAAAAGTGCGGACAGAATAAAGTGCGGACGGACAGACAAAGCCGGCACAATAGTAGAGAGAGCGAAGCTAGCAAGGAAAAGATACCTTTCGTAATACTGAAGATCCGAGGAGGAAAATGAAAAGAACGAGAGGAATTGTGACATGAGGGGAAACGAACGAGCTGGAAATCCAGGAAATTGCTAAGAAGGGCGTCTTTAGCAATAACAAATACATACGGAATAATAGAACAATGATTCCGAATTTGCTTTGTGAGATAAAAACATATTTTGAAATCTATAACAACGACTTAAGCACGACCAACAACAAGAGAGTTCAAGGATGATTTCATAACACTGAAGAGAGGTCACTGTAATTTAATTCCTGAACAGTAACTGATTTTATATCCGTGACCAGATCAATTATGTTCCCTTAATTATCACGATTGTCGTGTCTGAAATCAATTTGTATACTAGCAGAACTGCAATGAAATAGCTTTGTCACACAGTATCTCGCAAAGAACTGCCTTTTTCAACACGACACAAATGAAAGCTTATTTTGTTACACTCAAATATTATTCTCTCTGCGTAGAAGTCATGTACTCAATTCCTGTACCTCAAAAAATCGCAATAAACATTCTGACGTTATTGAAAATGGTTGGTGAAATAAAGGCTGATCATATAAAAAATGTCAAGATCAAAAATAATATCGACAGCGGCGAGTATTTAGCTCAATAATACCCGTCTGAGTATAAGTTAGCCCTCTATCCTCATCATTTGCAGTGCTGGTAAATGACGTTTTTCCTTCAAATGGTAAAAAGCATTGTAACTTTGTAAAAAAAATCACGATAAAGTTCACAAAAATTTCAAATGAACTTCAAGGTCATAGCTAGTTTCCCAGTTTATTAACTATTATTCTGATACTCGATGGCTTTTTTAAAACCATCGTCATGCACATCAGTAATTCATGATGAGATCAATCTGGCCACGTTCTTTTCTAATCCTGCCAACAAAATACAAACACGGAGCAAGACAAACCTTACTTTCTTAATGTCAGTGGTTGGAGAATTCATGGCTCACAACGGTGACATTTAAGACAGCGTGCCACAAACAGCATGAAAAACTCCACCCTCCGGTTTCATGTTCTCGGATACTCAAGGGGGAAAACTTGGGATCAAAGAGACAGGAGCTGTCTCGTGAGCTGTACTTCAAAAGGTGCCCTTCAGTTACACAAATAGAGACGAAAAATGGTGCTCGATGAAGTTATAACGGTGTCGCCTGTTCGCATTTATATATCGCATTTCCAGATGAATCAAATTATCTTGCGATTTTAGTTGGGTCTGATTGAATGAGTTATGTATTTTAGGCATAGACACCAAGCACCGGCGCAACTATAGTCATTCATCGCTTAAAATCAAACATGAATTTAGCTAAAAATCATTAAAACTAAATTAAGATAAAAAATATACCAAAAAAATTTATAGTCTTTAATACGTATTAAATAAATCTGTAATATCTGAAAAAGAGTTAAATTTTGAAATAAACGTTAATTTTCTTTAAAAACAACATTATTCTCCTGATATCACAATTATTATCAAGTACCTCACTCATGGACCTGCCACAGAGTGAGGTAGCTTGATAGTGATGAAGACTCTCTTGGTATTTTAAACTCTGGGCAAGGACTTAGTTTTCATTTATTCACGCGAGAATATCCGATTTTGTAGAGTTACTTTTGAAGCTTGTCCTGAGGACATGTTTGGTCGTTTTGGGATCATTAATAATAATACTATTATCATTAATTAACGCTAGTGATAATAATACCAAGGAGAATGGTTTTAACGATACTTCTGTTTGGTCACCAAGATGAAGTTATTTACCCAAGTCAGTTGGATCTGCGGTAACACGCGCTTCCCATTTCTATAATAATTGTCCGATACTAATTTATTTTGCGATAACTTTTTAAATGGCCGGATAAGTAACATATTTCGGAAAATTATATTCCATAGATATGTTAACTTATTGAAAACCTATTTATGGAATTTGAGTCCCTCCTGGTAATCACCACTAAAATTAAATGTTATGAAGCTGTTTAGGTCAGATTCCCTATAGGCACTCCCTGCGAAAATGAAATATTTTGAAAATGTTTGGAAAAGGATCAGTATACAACAATAGGGTCTACTGTTTTTTTTTTTTTTTTATTAAAAATCACATGAATACTGAAAAAAGAGCTCTTGATGTGTCAAAACCTCCTTAACTCTTAACTGCAAAAGGAATAGGAGGGACGGAATCCCTTAAGCGTAGCTTTTTCTTTCTATTTTATCCATTTCTAACTAATTCATCAAGATTTCAAAATAGAGTAATGTGTGTATATCCCAAGGCCAAGAAAGACAAGGTCACCCCAATTGGGTGGGGTGGCCTCCCACCTGGGGTAACTACCTGCTCATTACGGTGATTCACCTGCTGACGCAATAAGGAGATGGACAAAGCTCCGCCTACATCCGGGATTTGTAAGCAGACCTTGGTATATCCAATACTATCCATTTTACTTCCGTTAAAATTTTGTTTTCCGAAATTTCATTTGTCTAATCTACTTATTTTCTCTTTTACTCTTTGAAAATTAAATTCAAGATCCCAGACACTTACCTGAAGGCTACTGAGTTCTTGCCTTTTTCGAGACTTGAGGTGTTGGTAGACGATTTCTTCTTCGGCTGAAATTAAGCGGCATTTAAGTCCTCGACGCTTTTCCTTCAGGAAGCTTTCTCTAATGGACAGGAAAAGACCCCTGGGGAATGGAGGAGAGCGTATGTGAACGCCAACCTTGGAAGGGCCAAAGGCGGCACTTCAAAAAATGCGATTTATCCTAAGTCTGTAAGAGAGAGAGGGAGAGAGAGAGAGAGAGAGATTCTTTGTCATAAAACACTGACCCCTTTCCGTTACTATCCTTTGTATAATAATAATAATAATAATAATAATAATAATAATAATAATAATAATAATAATAATAATAATAATAATAATAATAACTTATGTCCTTGCCATATGAACTCCCGCAATCCTGTTGTGACTAGGTTTCTTACAGGTGCTAGCACATTATACAGAGGTGCCACAGAAACGAATAATTTACATACATGCATAAATAATGAATAGTGCGATCCTAGTTTAGAAGCTTTAGTAGTAAGAAGACACTAAAAGCTCTTGATAAATCCATCATTTTAAATTGATTATTAGCATAGGCTTAATGTCTTAACAACTGAAAAACTGATCACATGTATTTCTATGGATTGAAATCACAATATTAGTTTGTCTTACCAGTAACGTGAGCATTAATGGTATAAACAAAAGCTAGCTAACTGCCCTCATTCTTCTTTCACCCATCTCACCTATCAGCTAAAAAAAAAAAAAAAAAAAAACTCATTGATGGCAGCAGTCGTTAAGGATGAATTTTTTTTTTTTTTTTTATCACAGCAACGCTTTTCGTGAGTGGACCTCTCCCCTTTAATGGCATTTTCCAGGAAGTAATTTGTATTCATGAAAATAAGGAGTTTCGGTTCCAGACGTAGTGAATGTTTCTCAGAAAAAGCAAGTCACCGCTCATGTTCTACTGGATGAACTTGCGAGAACACCAAACAATATATAAACAGTATAAACACATATTACGTGTGTTTATAATACATATATATATATATATATATATATATATATATATATATATATATATATATATATATATATATATATATATATATATATACCGGTAGATACACGAGTATATATTGGCCGACCTCTTTTGTTTCTAAAGAATTCTTTATCCCTCAACCCATAAACAAAAACTAAAGGTCTCATCTTTCTTTCTGCTGCGTTTATTCAGGTCTAATCTTTTTCTAACTATCTGAATCCCATTCAAGCTCCATTATTTTTATGCTGCCATTTCGCTTTACTCATTTCGTTACTTTTCTTAGATTGTTTTTATGTCCCCTTACAAACCATTTCTTTTATGTTAACGTTCCTATTTCCGGATTTCTGAAAGGAAACCTTTTATATAAAAATGGACTAAAGCAAAGGAAATATCAGAAGCACACACCATCCAGAAAATAAAAAAGACTTTTACACCAACACCAGTCTTTGCAACAACAAGCCTACCTTTGAAATCAACATACAAGTAAAATATGCGCCGAAGTTTCTTCGGCGCAATCGAGTTTTCTGTACAGCGTATGATCAAGACCACCGAAAGACAGATCTGTTTTCGGTGGCCTTGATCATTATGCTGTATGCGCCGCGGCCCATGAAACTCTCAGCCGCCGTGGTGGCCTGTCATATATCGTTGCCAGAAGCACGATTATGGCTAACTTTAACCTCAAATAAAATAAAAACTACTGAGGTTAGAGGGCTGCAATTTGGTATGTTTGATGATTGGAGGGTGGATGATCAACATACCAATTTGCAGCCCTCTAGCCTCATTAGTTTTTAATATCTGAGGGCGGACAGAGAAAGTGCGGACGGATAGACAAAGCCGGCACAATAGTTTTCAGAATAATGAAGATTTAATGCCATGCACCTAGACGAGAGAGAGAGAGAGAGAGAGAGAGAGAGAGAGAGAGAGAGAGAGAGAGAGAGAGAGAGAGAGAGAGAGAGAGAGAACGTGGGGAAGTTAGAGGGAGGCGAGTATTTTACTGACTGACAAAACGGGAGGATTGGGATTTCAAATTAACTTTCAACCAAGTAGAACAGGATTTCTCATTGCAAATGTTTCTGACTGGTATAAATTTCCCATTTCTTACAATTTTAAAGTAAACTGGGTCAAAGGATTGAGATCGGGACGAGATGCTTTTCATGGTTTTCTAAATATTTCCAAATACATCTGTATTGCCTATGTAAGTAATAGATATTCTTAAGAATTCTTAATAAATCGTTAATATACCACTATTAATACAATGGGAAACCTCATTCCATTGCAAACATTTTTTATGACCACACTCCATCCTCAGCCAAAGCCACTCAGAAGTGCACCACGACCATCCTTTTCCAACACCAGCATCCATTGTCCTTTAATCCTATCAAATATTTCAATTCATTCTCCTCCCCTTCGCAACTCATCCTTCATTTTCCACCTACCTCTTTCAATGGCCAATCTCCCTGCATCCAATTCGCCTCTATGTTCCTCATTTCCCCTCCGTTATAGAGATTGTTTTAGGCAGGATAGAGATAGACGCGTGGTTGCAAAGGAATTCCGCAAACTACCTGAAAATGGTAAAAATGAAATTAGTTATATGGTGTGCATTATGCTTGTCTATTATAACTGTTTATCACAGACCATCTAAGCAATGTATTGCATACATTTGGTTCTTGACAGGGATATAAGTGAATTTATAACAAGGACAACGTTTGTCACATTCATTCAGAGAAAACATATCTGTTTTTATCAATCAGCAATTCCACGTAATACCAAAAATCCTCCAATCACGGAAAAAAACTTTTTCCTCAGCATTTATTTTAGGAACTTTTGCAGATTTTCAATACTTTTGTTTTCCTCCCATTCGTAAATATACTTTCAGCTCTGCGTTGAAGCCCGGGATTGAAAATCAATTAAATTTACACCAAAAAAGTTGATGGAAAAGAATTTATTCGCCATTAGAATTTTATTATTTTGGAGTTGTTATTGATCTCAATAAATTACACAGACCAACAGATCTAAAGGAAAACTCAAACATAAATAATAGGTAGCCATAAGGTATCCTCAATCATCCCATATTAATTTTCAGTGATCCCAGTGTAACAAGGATACGTCACTAATTGTTTTTAACTTTGTTATTCATAAAGATGACAAGTTGGAGAGGCGGATTTAAAGACCACTTAACGGAATTCAAGGATTATAGATACACAGTGCTTTCATACAACATATGTCGGATTAAACCTATATGCGCTGGTATTCGAATTTCAATCCGTCATTTTATATACAGTGTATTCAAACATTCTCTCTCTCTCTCTCTCTCTCTCTCTCTCTCTCTCTCTCTCTCTCTCTCTCTCTCTCTCTCAACCATTCTCAAACCCACGCAATGTGCACAAGTAGGGAATCTATCTCAAATCTATCCTAGAGTTCTGTTAACATTTGTGATCAGGCTGTCATCAAAATCGTTGATCTTTCTTTCATAATTTTATTTCCTGCTAATGTTCAGACATTCATGTAATTCATTAGCAATAACAATGCTGCAAATGCCAAACAAATTTCCTTTTTTTTTCTAGTGAATATAACTTGAAGGTTTTTCTTCAGATTCCAAGAAAATCTTACAATATTTGCTTACCAGAGATATTTCTTTTAAAAGCGAACGTCAATTAAGAGATTGTGTTTTTAAGCAGATATATATATATATATATATATATATATATATATATATATATATATATATATATATATATATATATATATATATATATATATGTATATATATATATATATATATATATATATATATATATATATATATATATATATATATATATATATATATATATATATATATATATATTTATAAAACTGATGGTATAGTTCACAGTATTTCCGAATTTATAAAACTGGAGAACAATGTGAATGTTACGTATATCTGCTGTACATAAATACCATATATTTAATTGAATATAGAATTTAGGCCAAAGGCCAAGCACTGGGACCAAGGAGGTCATTCAGCGCTGAAACGGCAATTGACATTAAAACGCTTGAAAGGTGTAACAGGAGGAAAACCTCGCAGTTGCACTATGAATCAGTTGTCAGGAGAGGGTGGAGAGTAAGATGTAAGAAAGAAAATATGAAAGAAAGTACAGTAACAGGAGCGAAAGGGGGTTGCAGCTAGGGGCCGAAGGCACGCTGCAAAGAACCTACAGCGCACCGCATGAGGTGCATTGACAGCACTACTCCCCTACGGGAATAGATACCATAAAGATTACAACAGAATGTCTTTGCTTTGGAAAATGGTTGCTGTTATTCTAACGATAAAATTTCTATTACGGATTATATCTCAGAAGCAGTGAATAGGTCGACTTCTTAAAACGCAGTTAACCAAACTGAACCAGACTGCATCACACTACCTACCGCTCTGCATAACTTGGCATCTCATTTTTAAGCATTCAGATAATGAAAGGGTTTTCAAAAAATGCAGATTACTTCCAAAATCTACTCAAAACTTAATGGAAAATATACCAAGTCTGTACTTGACACGAAAACTAACATCCTTTACTCTGTCCTAAAAGATTTTCGTGTTTTCAAAAAGCAATTAGGTGACTGATATTACAGGCCATTCAGTGTTTGTTCATATAATCTATAATTTTAGTTGTCTGTAAATGAAAAGTATTGAGATGGCTTTGTTTATTTTTATGTAAAGAAAAACTATTGAGATGGCTCTGTCTATCAGTCCCACTTTTTCTCTCCGCCCTCAGATCTTAAAACTACTGAGGCTAGAGGGCTGCAAATTGGTATGTTGATCATCCATCCTCCAACCATCACACAAACCAAACTGCAGCCCTCTAGCCTAAGTAACATTTATTTTTATTTAAGTTAAAGTTAGCCATAATCATACGTCTGGCAACGATATAGAACAGGCCACCACCGGCCCATGGTTAAAATTTCAAGGGCCGCGACTCATACAGCATTATACCGAGACCACCGAAAGATATATCTACTTTCGGTGGCCTTGATTATACACTGTACAGACAACTCGATTGCGCCGAAGAAACTTGCGTGCATTTTTTACTTGTTTTTTTTTTTTTTATAAGAGACAGGCAGACAGATACAGATATTCTGCCATGATTTACAAAATGTTTATGGCTAGCATCAAGCACATTACCCAACAAGGCCTTGACCAGACATTATCTGTTTGGAATTGTGTTTGGTCTCCCTAAGCGGACAGGGAAGCAAACAAGGGAGGCTGATAACCGGTGGCTTATTGGGGATTATGTTTGCATCCGAGGTACTGAACGAGCTCGTGGATTCAACGATAATATGTTCGACCTACAGTAGTGCAAGCATTAGTTAAACCATAAGAGAGAGAGGCTGAAGTGGGCTATTTAATTGGATAGTGGGTTATAAAACTCGCCACTACTGAATACACACACACACAAACACACACACACACGCATATATATATATATATATATATATATATATATATATATATATATATATATATATATATATATATATATATATATATATATTACATATATTGCAAGAAAAATTATTCACTTTACACCCTAAACTTATTCGATTTCCAAAACTGCTTTTACTGTGCTTGGCTTAATTTTTTTTTATTTATTCCTTGCAAAGAGTTATGAAATCACATTCCAAATATGCTCCATTCCATTCACACACAAAAAAATTATAAAATGAGATTAGTTTTCATTCATGACAAGTAAAATACAGTAGGGTGAAAGAGAGAAAAAATGTAATGCATGATGAAGTGGAATGAATCACCTAATTTTTTGTTAACTTGGTAACGACAAAAATGATTGAAACTTACAACATTATCGGTAAGAACATAATAAAAAGTAAGCTGTCATTATTTTAGTAGGTTACTTTTAGAGAAAATTAAAGATTGTATTCCCAGTCATAAAAAAATGTAACCAAGCGAATTTCTACCACAGCTCTATTATAACATTCAGCTACTCGGCCATTAATTCTGGGAAAAATATTCCGTGCAAACGGGAACGCCATTTCGCTTCGATAAGACTCCCTTTTATGTTATATGCAGCTGCTGCTCCCACATCACTAACCCCTCCCCACCCCCTACCCCCCCGTCCCCCCTAACCACCCTACCCTTCTCTCTCTCTCTCTCTCTACCTACATTATAAAGCTACTTTATTTTTTTGTTGCATGATTGTGCAGTGAATGAATTTCAGAGTACTATTACAAATTCACTCGAAGAGAGAGAGAGAGAGAGAGAGAGAGAGAGAGAGAGAGAGAGAGAGAGAGAGAGGTGAAGTGAGTAGAGAATTTAGGCAAGAGGCCAAGCATTGGAACCTATGAGGTCATTCAGTGCTGAAACGGAAATTGACAGTAAAAGATTTGAAAGGTGTAACAGAAGGAAAACCTGGCAGTTGCACTATGAAACAATTGTTAGGAGAGGTTGGAAAGTAAGATGAAAGAAAGAGAATATGAAAGGAGGCACAGTAAAAGAAAGGGATTGCAGCTAGGGGCCGAAGGCACGCTGCAAAGAACCTTAAGTAATGCCTACAGGAGAGAGAGAGAGAGAGAGAGAGAGAGAGAGAGAGAGAGAGAGAGAGAGAGAGAGAGAGAGAGAGAATATTAGAGTAACAGCCAAATGAGCCAGGAGAGGTTTAACCTCTGCAGAACTGAATCAATCCGGAAATGCTTCAGCATCAGAAGTTCGTCGATCCCTAAGAGTATTAATGATGGAGACGATTTCGAAACCTGTTATTTGCTTTGAAATCTAATTTCTGGACGAGTGCAAAGGAAACGCCTCAAGAACTGACGCGTCCGTATTAATGGAGATGTAGCTATTTCACGGAACGATCGTCAAAGTATCTTTACCTGGTGACGCTTAGAATGATGACCTATACCACTTGAGATTAAAGACAAATTTTAGATACAGAGAGAGCCAGTACAGTTTGACGTGAGTAACTGACGAAGGTAAAGAAAACTGTCATTAAACTTTTCTCTTCATTCTATTGATATGCAACGTAATATTTCTGGATGAACGTATTTATCAATATAAAGGCAATACATTCCACTCATTGTGTAAACATTAATTGCTTGTCTCCAGTTACATCTCTGTGTGTATATAAGCGTAAGGCTTTCTTATATCATCACGTTTTCAATGAATACTCATCTGTCCCACTCAGCTTTAACCGTGTCCCGAAAATCCTGTCCTGCAAGTATTTAAAGCTTCAAATCACTGTCTCATCTTTGAGCATGACCTCGGCTTAAGCCCTAGCCGGGGTCGCTGTTCTTCTCGAAGAACATTACGTTATTGGATATTCGTTTATCCGGTGGATCCACTGATCCACATTATTTACCTCTAATATTGTGCCACCATTCTTCTGAACTGAATTGAACTGAATACAGAATTTAGGCCAAAGGCCAAGCACTGGGACCAATGAGGTCATTCAGGCCAAAGGCCAAGCACTGGGACCAAGAAGGTCATTCAGCGTTGAAACGGAAATTGACAGTACAAGGTGTGAAAGGTGTAAAAAGAGGAAAACCTCGCAGTTGCACTATGAATCAATTGTTAAAAGAGGGTGGAAAGTAAGATGGAAGAAAAAGAATATGAAAGGAGGTATAGTAAAATGAAAGAAAGGGGTTGAAGCTAGGGGTCGAAGGCACGCTGCAAAGAACAATAAGTAATGTCTACAGAGCACCGCATGAGGTGCACTGACGGCACTACGGGGCACCATCCTTCTGAAAATTCTCTTTCCTCCCAAGGAGATAATACACTCGCCTCACCCCTCTTAAGGAATCCTATCTAATGCACGGTCACCCTCACAATAAGTTTGATAGTCTTTTGTTACGGGAACCCATCAGTATTAGAATTATGGACTTCCACTTAATCCCTACTGGGGACTCTCTCTCTCTCTCTCTCTCTCTCTCTCTCTCTCTCTCTCTCTCTCTCTCTCTCTCTCTCTCTCTTTATGATCTCGAACACAATTTTGCACACAATACCCGAAGTGTGCGTTGGGGGAATCGGATGATTTCGTCGACGAGAGGGACTTACATTCAATTATTTTAAATTTATTTATTTACTTTATTTTCTTTCCACTTTCCATTTATCTACATGAGGTTTCTTATTCCTCTGCACTTCCGTATACACACACCTATACACATAAACATACATATTAGTATACACACACACTCACTAAATACGGCAACACATTTGATTCCCGAGGAGCTAGTACTAAACACGGCGGAACACTGTAGATGAATCACTGTTTAGCCGTGCTTAGTACTAGCCCCTCGGGGATCAAATGTCCTTAAGTGAATTGGTGATTTCATGAATTCTCTGAAAACTTCAGGGATTTCATGAAATCACTGGTTTCACAATCTTACTGTAACATTATATATATACAGTGTATACACACACACCGTATGTATATATATATATATATATATATATATATATATATATATATATATATATATATGTATATATATATATATATATATATATATATATATATATATATATATATATATATATATATATATATATATATATATATATATATATAAATGCGCGTGTGCATGTGAGTGTGTATAATCGTAATAACGCATGGTATGTAGCTTAAAATCTAAAGCACATCATAGTACCAATAACGTTACACATATGACACAGCGTATAATCCTCATTAACGAAAGCTTGGCTGGTGACGTCAAGAGGCCTTTCAATTGGTAAAGTGCCACTGTATTAATTGTAGGGTATTTACAGTATATGCCGTTTGGGTCAGTAAAGAGAAACGTTAAACGAAATAGAAAACTGATCCTTTGTTAAGAGCAAATTTTGTTACGATAGGTGGCTTTTAAAACATAATCACAAAGAGAATAAATAACATTTTCACAAAAGAGTATATTAATTACTGTTTTTGAGTGCCTGTAACTAAAGCGAGATGTGTAAATTTTCAGTTTAGAGTAATTATGCTTATGTAAAGATATACCAATGTATACTGTGTTGATGTATACTGGAACCATATTGTAAATGTTGTAATTGGAAATAATGTAAGTATAATCCTTTCAATAAAATTTCAAAAAGATGAATGCATGAATGTGAGAATTGAAAAAAAAAATAATAAAAATAATTTCAATTATTTTGAAACCTTGTTTCTCGAAATCAGATGAAAATTTACTTCCCTTCCCATGATGTTCTGTTGCCTTTTTAAACAATTATCCTTGAGGGTGTCTAAACTGATGTCAATTAGAATAATGAACCCAAATGCAGAAATTCGCACCCGGTAGTTTCCTACCGTTGCAGCCATTACTGAATGATATTGCAATATCCGTTCCGGTAATGGCTGTCATTACACTCACTGCCACCAGCAATATGGTAAAAGGATACTCACTGCTTCGTGATGGGAATGAAACCTACATTCACTTCGTTTATCAACCGTCATATCCTCGAAAGTGAAATGATGGCAACAATTATATTAAGTTCTATTTGGAATGAAGGTCAGCTGTTTCATGTAAATGGTTGTCAGCGACTTCATCCTGCTGAAAACTTATGAACAACAGATCTTCATCATTGTATTCCCTGTTGTTCAGTCAGTATGGGGAATTACACATCACTTTCTGTGGTGTATCTTTTACTTATATATTTCATTTCTGAAATATCAAGCCAAGCTGTATAAAGCTCAGGATTCTGCTTCCATGTAAAATGTCGGAAATTTTCGCTTACAAAAACCATTCAATAACACTTAACAACTTTATTACTGTTTACCCCTAATATATCTTTGACATTTTAAGCATCTAGTACTTTACTATTTGGGGTAAATAGGACGGTAAAATAATGTTAACTTTATTTTCACTATTAATTACCATCACAAGAGATATTATTAAACTTCATACAATGTCTTTTAACAAAACTAAGGACTCGGGTTACGAAATTTAAGGAAACTCCCTTTTTAATCACATATAAAGTATGCAGTTTATATATATATATATATATATATATATATATATATATATATATATATATATATATATATATATATATATATATATATATATATGTGTGTGTGTGTGTGTGTGTGTGTGTGTGTGTGTGTGTGTGTGTGTGTGTGTGTGTGTGTGCGCGCGTAACGAGTCCTGGCCTAACATCAATTTGCCCTTTGTTTAGCGGCTGATCGTATTTAGGTGAATTATTCCTGACCATAGTATTGTGATACCAGCAACCTTCCATAATAAATAAAAAGGAAATTATTTGAAAACGTCGCATACGTCAATAGAATGTTTAACTGTATTGCAGTACTCTACGAGCACTTAAATGCAATATACTAACGGAAGTGGTTTATAAAAATGCACAGAACCTACCTTTAGCTCCAAGTGATTTCTGCTGTTTGCCTTACTCCTTTAGGTGCTAATTTTGCATGAATTTTACCCTCTTGTATTTTATCAAACAGACTTTCTATCACTTTTCACCATTAAACGTGTTTCTCATCTTCTGTTTCTCATCTTCGAGTCCTCTGCTTAGCAGAGCTTTTCAGCTGATATCAGGGCTTATGAGCCGCCGCAGTAGGTCCTCATAGTTTCCAAAGCAGAAAAAAATTCGATCTTTCATTGCACTTTGCTAGTCACTAAACATCAGGCACTCCCCCATAAAGTATAATTACTTGTATGATTTTCATCATATGTTAATAGGTCTGCTTTTCAACTCAAACATTTAAAAAACACAAGGTGTTGCACTACAATGGTCCTATAAATCACAGAAAACAGCCATGAATATAAGCACTGTTCACAAGGCCGCTGGTCCAATGACTGAACGACTGGAACCACAGTCCACTAACTAGCGCATTACATTGTTAGATAGCTACTTCTCCTCGGTATGGTTATGTCGTCAGCTGCTCGCGCGCGGACAAGTTCACTGTGAAAATCTAGTTTGGTTTTATTGTCTGCGATGAGACAGTGTATTTATTTTAACGTTTGTTAGTGATATGCTGAACGTGTGAGTAATTGCCCTCCAGTTTTTAATGTATTAGGGAGTAGGTATTATAAATGTTTGTACATATATAATCAATAACACGTAAATAAGTATCCACTGCATTTTTTAAAGAATATTGCAAGCTCTGTGCTTGACATGTAACAAACGCCGTATGCTTAGCATTTCCTGGGGATTTTCCACTGACATTATGCACATACACACACGCATATATATATATATATATAGTATATGTGTGTGCGTGTATTTACGTGTGTGTCTTTGTGTATGCGCGCGCGTGTGTGTAGGTATGTACATATATCCTATCGATCACATAAAAAAGCGCAGAAAGGACCCCTCTGTTCGTTACATGGAACGCGAACGAATCGTCGTCTTAACAAACATTCAGTCAGGTCATCGGTGCGTGTCCTGACCCAGCTCAGAATTTTATGTGGGTTTTAATTTCTTACCGGTTATCCTCGATACACCAGACGACTGTCGAAAATAGACGGTTCCTTTGCTGTGATCAATCTGCTTTATTTCATAGATGTTGCGGGAATTTATATGCTTATACTTTTGTTGATTTGCTTTTTCATTTGTTGTTCTTAAACCGGTTTCGCGATGCTTCTTTTATACGAGATATCTGTTATTATTTTTTTTTAAAGAGATTCTATTATAGCTTAGTGATACATTTTACTAGTACACAAGTGAGAGAGCAGTCGATTTAATCAGCGTTTTTTTTTTTTTGTAAATATTCTTTTATGTTTACCTATACGATTTTTCTTCAGCTGTTTGTTGAATTCTGATTGCATTGCAAACCAGGGCAGTCTATCCCTTGAAAGCTTGCTCTGCAAGTTAATACTTCTTATTCTTCTTTTACGAGAAGGTTGGTTCATATTACCAAAAAATAAATAACAAGAAATTGAGCTCCTCTACAGCTAATGTCTCGAAGTGCATTTTATTACTGCTTAACGCCATGTTTATTTTCTATGAGCTCGTCTCATGTAGGTTCTCCTGATAACAATTATACGCATTTACCTTTCATCAGAATTACTGAATGGATAGACGTGATTTCGCAATCAACAGCCGCGAATTGTGGCAAATGTTTTGTAGTTCCTTCCTTTAATTAGATTAAGTGGACGTAACAAAGCCCAGAAACAAAAAAAATGAAATGATGAAGAGCTATCAGATGGACGACCTCTCATGGTTCCATTTGACGTCATAAGAGGGCGTGTTTCGATCTGCAGAAAATACCTTGTCATAAAATATAATGAACTTACAAAATCTTGGAGCAATAAAATTTCCTCTCTTTTATCATTATATATATACTGTATATATGTGTGTATGTATACATTACATATATATGTATGCATATGTAAATGTACAAGATCTTAGAGCGAGTAAAATTTTTTTTTATCTAATGTTCTCATACACTCACTCACACACACACACATGTATAATATACAGTATATATATATATATATATATATATATATATATATATATATATATATATATATATACAGTATGTATATATATATATATATATATATATATATATATATATATATATATATGCAGACATCCACTTGCATGCATACTGGAAAAAGAATTTCCAGCCTTATCATACACGCTGTGTTTTGTCACAAACTCATTAATAATTTTCCTGGAATAAGAGGAACTCTGGGCACGAGGACCTTATCAATGGAGTTTCATGGAAATGAAGTCCATTTAGAAACTCAGTAATGATGGAAACTTTCATTCGTTGCTCAAAGGGAAACTTTATTCCAGCAAAGTCCATTCAGCTAAAGTTTGTTCATAATACCTATCGGTCTGCCAGAAAGTATTTGTTAGTAGACGAATAATGCTCGTTTGATATACAAGCTGATCCGCTGGTATAGTGGTTAGTGTTGTGGAATGCCGCTAAGATGTTGTGGGTTCGCGTCTCCCCCAGGGCGATGAAAAATCACTGGCTCTATATCATAATTAGTTACTGCTCCATTGTGGGGTCCACTGTGGGAGGTCGAAACCAACATTCTTTGGAAGTGTGAATTTTAAGTCAGTGGCCCGTGTTCTTCCAAGCGAATAGGTTTCATCTACTAAAGTGATAAGTAAATTATATAAGTTGCTTCCAAGTGTTTTTTATGTTTAAAGTAGTGAACAGTTAATTCTTATGAATTCTGATGAGCTGCAGCTTAAATATCATTAATTTGATGATTTAAATGCAACATTAATTTTAATAAAAATTTTTCAAGGGATAATTAACGTTGCACTAAACACGTTCAACATGAAGTTAGAAATTACTTATTTATATAGCATTTGTCACACATTTTTAAAATTATGGTTAAACTCACTCCATAGGAGCTCAACACTCTTCCAGTAATTTTCATTCACTAAACAAGCTGATTGTTATAATATGCACGAGGGAATGTGTTTTAATCATCAGGGTATCGTTATTAATCGTACAATTGCCTCAGTTCTGTGGGAGTAGATGCTAATAAAGGTCTTTGGAGGATTAATCGAGATTAAGAAAAAGGTATAACCAAGGATGAGAATGGTGTCCAGAGACACCTTTTCTCTCTGGCATTGTGGGGTACCCGTTGAGCTTATTATTCAGGCGGCTTTCTGTAGCAAATTAATGATAATTTTCATACACGCCCGCACACACACATGTATGCTTGTGGGGATTTATGTACGTCGAGCATGGGCTGTATATGTTCTGGGCAATTGTAACGTGCTCTGGTTCAGTGAGTATGGGCGCTATGGGCGCTACTAACCATGCTCGAGGGCAAGTGTATGAAGTGATTGATTATTATTCAGTTCCTTATGGCACACACTAACGGGATATTTCAGACCATCCACGCAGCATTCGGAAGGAATAGCTAGTAAAATCTAAGGACTTAAACCTAACCGACAATCTCGGCGATTTTGTTTTTATTAAACGGTAAATTAGTATGGGAGTTACTTCGGCCTAAGTGTCAAGAAATTTGATAGCTATGGACTCTTTGGCTCTTTGCTAAAGAACTGACAATAGGGGAATTACCCACGAAACACATAAACACTCACACATACACAGTGTAACGAGTTGCCTATTTAACTTACCGATAATATATATGTTTAGCTTGTATCCAAACGATATACTGATAATGTATATTTATCTTGCATCTGAAAGATTTATCCATAAGATTATGAATACTAAATTTTACGTACATCACACTTAGACTTACGTTTACAAATCTCATTTCGATTGGGATAGTAAGTACTGTAAAACGTGCTGGTAAAGTTGAAAGTATAAAGTAACATCTTTTAATTTAGAAACATATCGCTGCAATATCGTAGTAAAACGAGAAATGCAGTTGAAAAGGGAAACGGCGGGAAATTCCTAAAGCCCGCCACCCACAATAACAGTAGTGAAAGTTGGCATCCATGTGCTTACAATGAGTTGCTAGATAGTACGATGCCCGATAGGTTTCGGAAAGTGTTTTTTTTTTTTTTTTTTTTTTTACAGGGCAGACATATTAGAACAGAACTTCTAGTATGTTATTTTGATTATAATTAAAAAACTTTTTTTTTCTCATATGGCTATGCGAGTGATGCTTTCATTAGAATTGAAATAAATCTTCGTTGTAATCTTACGTATGACATGTGCCCATAGTAAATTACAAGAGAGGAAATATGAAAAATTTCGTAACATGTTATGGGGTAACAGACATTGTTATTTCTTAGTAGTTTACGAAATAGCATTTACGAAATAACACAAACATCAGTCTTCTCACAGGCAGTACTATAGTACCAAATGTCGATGCTCTGAATGAAACGCACATACAACAAACTTTCGTTCGTGTACAAAAAACCCTGCAGTGAGGTAGTGCTGTGGGCATTACTAAAGGTTCTTTGCAGTGTCCCTTCGGCCCCTAGCTGAAACCCCTTTCATTTCTTTTACTGTACCCCCATTTATATTATCTTTCTTCCATCTTGCTATCCACCCTCTCCTAACAATTATTTCAGTGCAACTGCGAGGTTTTCCTCCTGTTACACCTTTCAAACCTACCTACTCTCAATTTCCTTTCCAGCACTGAATGACCTCATAGGTCCCAGTGCTTGGCCTTTGGCCTAAACTCTATATTCCGTTCCATTCCGTGTACAAACATTCACCTACACTCTCTGACATGTAAATAATTCACGGATAAATTATTTTCAGTCAAATATTTATCGCACTGAGATAATGACGACATAGTGATGCACGAATTGTCATTTTTTCTTTAATTCTACTAATGAATTATCTTCGGAGGCTGTTATTGGATTAACATGAAAATTATTGAATCTCAGTTTTGGAATGAAGTTCGTGTGATGTTAAACTGAAAATTTAACATTAATATGCTAAAATAGACGTGATAGTCACGCAGGTTCATGGACTCCACGACAGTAATTCTTTTGAATTTAAATTTTACTCATTATGAATACCGTTATATGACGATAAACAAAACAAAAATACCATATAAATCCACTACTTAACTTGGGGGGTGGGAGGGGGGGGGGGTGGCGGGGGAGCGGCGCTCTGGCGAGGGTTGGGTTAGTGGATTGTTATTTTATACAGAGCAAATTAACCCATAGTAACGGACCATTAGCACTACCACGCTACCGTCCAACACAACTAAATTTTATGTACCTTCCTGTAGTACAAAAGCCTATTTAAACCGGGTGCATAGTTTGGGTCAAAATGGAATGAATAAGTAAAAAATGCTCCGAAGTTTCTTCGGCGCAATCGAGTTTTCTGTGGTGTATAAGGCTGTATGAGCTGTGGCCCATGAAGGTTTCAGCCACGGTCCGGTGGTGGCCTGTCCTATAGCGTGTCCAGATGCATGATTATGGCTAATTTTCACCTCCTATGAAATAAAAACCACTGAGGCTAGCGGGCTGTAATTTGGTATGTTTGATGATTGCAGGGTGGATGATCAACATACCAATTTGCAGCCCTCTAGCCTCAGTAGATTTTAAGATCTGAGGGCGGACAGAAAAAGTGCGGACAGACAGACAAAGCCGTCACAATAGTTTTCTTTTACAGAAACTGAAAAGGAACGATGACGATAATGCTAGGTACTAAAAGAGTACACTATTTTTCCCCGTCCATTACAACTACTGTACAAAATACTGCAGGAAACTTGACTTGCATATACCTTTTTATTATACCACTGTGGTCATACTGTAATAGCTGTTAAGTAATACGTTAACCTGACATCATTTGCTCAGTTTTCATGAAAATGAAAAAAATATTAAAACGGTCATTCAATCAAATAGACGTTTTGCTGGTACCGCTGAGTATGAATATAATCATTGCGTATAAGGAAGCATAAAGCTCATAATGCGCACGCTCAGGCACTACCCTGACTGCCTCCTAATTTCTAATGTAAATAACAATTTGGATTTCCCAGTCAGCTATTCATCCGCATGTCATTTCTTCGATTTGTCTGCAATAGAGTAAATTTCATCTGCTTGTGCATATACCATATATTTTGTATATGTACCTATATGACATTTTCTTATCTTACTTGATAATTTGTTTTATCTTTATATATTGTATTCTGATGTAGGCCTAGCATAACCCAGTGTAGGTTCATAATGAAACCGAGATAACCCGAAACTCGATAAAATCATCAGTAGGTCTAAATTAAACTTCACACAAATTTTGTTGGGTTTCATCGCTAGCAATTAATTATTATTAGCAGCAGTGCTAGTATAATATATAATATTTCAAAAATAATTTAAAGTTGAATGATGATGGGCGTATAGCAAACTACATAGCAACATTCAAGTGGAGTGAACTTTTAGGGTTTGAGATTTTACTGTTATTCCCAGTAATCGGTTATCTACAATAATACAGTAATATTAGCAAGTGAATTGAACTGAATATAGAATTTAGGGCAAAGACCAAGCGCTGGGGCCTATGAGGTCATTCAGCGTCGAAACGAAAATTGACAGTAAAAGGTTTGAAAAGTGTAACAGGAGGAAAACCTGGCAGTTGCACTATGAATCAATTGTTAGGAGAGGGTGGAAAGTAAGATGGAAGATAGAGAATGTGAAATGAGGTACAGTAAAAGGAATGAAAGGGGTTGCATCTAGGGACCGAAGGGACGCTGCGAAGAACCTTAAGCAATGCCTACAGTGCACCGCATAAAGGGCCCTGACGGCTCTATCCCCTACGGGGTATTAGCAAGTGTCTGAGTGCTTCATAAATTCATCAGTATTCCGTAAAAGCTTCACCTACATTCAGATAAGGTATTTGCCTTGTGTTCTGTCTCCGAACTTTTTGCTGGCTTTCAGAAATATTTCTCTCCTAAAGCTTTGTAGGGATATTTAAGAATAAATCATTTCTACCGTAGAATTGAACAAATCGGTTTTAAAAAATCTTTATGGCTACGGCATGGCAATTCGAGGGAGGTGGAAGCGTTAAAGTTTAAATAGAACTTTTGGAATATGGCTGCAACCTGCGCTTTTCTAGATTGTTGTTAACACTCTCGCGTCTTTGGAAGCCATTACAAAATATTTCCATTCTTTTTAAACTTCAGAGAAACTGCTTTGTTTCTAGAATGCTGAATAATCGATGTTCCGTCAGAAGTTTGGCTTTTGCCGATATAGATAAAATCTTCAAATGGACTTCGAAAATGTTTTACTCCTAAAGTTTATAATTTACTTAAGGAATTCTAAGAGTCTTAGGTATTACGAGACTTTTAAGGTTTTTACCTCCGCGGTAAAACATTACATGTAAAGTACTTTCCAACACATTCAGAAATTTGAAGACCTAAAAATTATACCCCTGTGTATCTTTAAAAATGTTATAAGAGCTTGTCGAGCTGAACTTGGCCTTGGAAATTTTTTTCCAAAAAGTTATGAATTCTTCCTTTATACTCGCAATATTTACATATATTTGTGGAATGAGACTCATTCTGTATACACACACACACACACACACACAAACACACACACACACACACACACACACACATATATATATATATATATATATATATATATATATATATATATATATATATATATATATATATATGTATGTATGTATATATATATATATATATATATATATATATATATATATATATATATATATATATATATATATACTGTATGTATATACATACATTTACAAACAATTTCTTCTATAATCATAACGTGTTTTCCACCGTAGGGAGATAGTGCCGTCAGTGCACCTAAGGCGATGCACTGTAGGCATTACTAAAGGTCCTTTGCAACCCCCTTCATTCCATTTTCTGTACCTCCATTCATATTACATTTCTCCCAACTTGTTATCCACCCTCTCCTAATGATTATTTCATAGTGCAACTGCCAGGTTTTCCTCCTGTTACGCCTTTCAAAACTACCTACTCTCAATTTCCTTTCCAGCGCTGAATGACCTCAAAGGTCCCAGTGTTTGGCCTTTGGCCTAAACTCTATATTCCATTCCATTCCATAACGTGTCTTCGTGTTAGCACCAATTTTCTTATGAATTTATCGTAAATGATGAGACTTTGTCAACAGCAGAGCATATAACATACCTTCGTAATAGCTTGTTAACTGCCTAATCAGTAATTACCTGTGACGAGTGACTGAGTGGGTCCTTATTGTAAGAATAGTCAAGAATAACCGCCCTTGGTGACGTCCCCTATCATTTACAGATTCCTTACTATTAAGACCTTGTATTTTCACTGCTCTCATGATCTGCGTCTTCCTTTGAACGGGAATTTGAGAGGTAATTTGCATATGAAAGGATATCAAATGATACATAATCAATAATAAACACAACACTGCTTATTCACGGGGTATCAGATCTTAGTTTACATCTGTGGTCTGTCTCTATGCACCCCACCGTCTGTCTATATCTTAACGTATTTTTTGCCATTATAGCATATTGAGTTCTTGGTCCTTAAGTCTCTTGAACATAGAAGAACATTAGAAAACAAGTAAAAAATGCGCCGAAGTTTCTTCAGCGCAACCGAGTTTTCTGTACAGCGTATAATCAAGGCCACCGAAAACAGATCTGTCTTTCGGTGGTCTCGGTATAATGCTCTATGAGCCGCGGCCCATGAATCTATAACCACGGGCCGGTGGTGGCCTATCTTATATTGTTTCCCAGAAGCACGATTATGGCTACCTTTAACCTTAAATAAAATAAAAACTACTGTGGCTAGAGGGCTGCAATTTGGTATGATTGATGGCTGGTGGGTGGAAGACCAACATACCAATTTGCAGCCCTCTAGCCTCAGTACTTTTTAAGATTCGAGGGCGGACAGAAGTTCGGACAGAAAAAGTGCCGACAGAATAACATGCGGACGGACAGACAAAGTCGTCACAATAGTTTTCTTTTACAGAAAACTAAAAATTAATACGTAGAGTAATAAGCGCATCTGCATTTAATTAGGCTACATTTATCATCCAAAGAAATTTCAGTGGAGGAGTATTCATTATATGATACTCGTGTTTGTCGGAAAAATTTTCAGTTTTGTGTCTTTCGTTGATAAATATATATATATATATATATATATATATATATATATATATATATATATATATATATGTATATATATATATATATATATATATATATATATATATATATATATATACATATGTATAAAGATAGAATATAAATATATATATATATATATATATATATATATATATATATATATGTATAGATTATATATATATATATATATATATATATATATATATATATATATATATATATATATATATATATATATATATATATATATATATATATATAAATCCCGCCCTGAGAAGAAAGTGGGGTCTGTTGGAAGGACCTTTCCTTCTTAGACCTTGTGACCTCGACCTTGTGACCTCATCTTTGCCTTGGCTTCTGACGGAGGACTTTTTTTTCTTTCTTTCTTTTCGGTATAATCTCCGGCACTAACGTCTTAATGGCAGTTTGTCATCCCGCCGTTATTTACACAAGAAAATTTCCACTATCATACGTAGATGAAGTACATAAAATGTTTCTTTAGACCGCCCCCTCTCTCTCTCTCTCTCTCTCTCTCTCTCTCTCTCTCTCTCTCTCTCTCTCTCTCTCTCTCTCTGCGCTTTTAATCTCTTCCTGTCGTTTTCAGCTGAAGTCCATAGGAATGTGACTCAGTGGTTTGCGAAACTCCTTTATGATAATAAATCATATATATTTAAATAAATAATTGTGCACGCGTATGCATATACATAATTACATATAGAATCTCCCATGAATTCTTGCAGATTTTATACAATTCTTTATACTTATTTTTTAGTAATTCATCAAAGTGAAAACAGGCTTATAGCAATTCACCAAAGTGAAAAACAGATCCTTTTGTAAAGGAATTGTATTTCCTAGTGGCAAAATCTGTGCAAACAATACATCACCTGGCTGGGACACAATCAGCGTGTTGATCTATCTTCATTCAACTGTCATTAACCGAGTGAAAAATGGGGTAGAGAACATTTGACATGAGTTGCCCAGTGTCGATTTCCATTTATCGTTGGAAATGGGGCATAACGTTATTCGTAATGAATAGA
>JANJGK010003411.1:85000-87500 GCA_039081455.1 Macrobrachium rosenbergii
GTTACAACTCATGCAATTTTTCTTATACCTTGGCAACTAATTGATTAATAAAATACCCATTGAGCAGGTTAATTCATGGGTGTTTTGATGAGCGAAAGCTACACCATTTCTGCCAAGTGGTTAGGTCTAGGCACCTTGCGAATAAAATAGCATTTCTACATTTTTTTTTTTTTTTATCGTTTAGGGTAAGTCACATAAGGTTGCTTAGCTCCACCGACGACCGGTCGGGGCTGCGCTATATAAGGTTGCAACTTCTTTGGCGTGTGGTTCAGTCTAGCGTAAATGAGACTGCAACCGTTATTCTACCGTGCGTTTTAGTCTAGATTACCTAAGTGTTTATTGTCCCTCTTTTCTATGGGTTGCCATGGCTACGTACGCTTACCAAGTTCCTACAGTCTAGTTATCTCTCTCTCTCTCTCGTTGTCACGTGTACATAGATTCAACTTTCTCTTTCAGAACGCATGATGGTTCCGACCAGTGAGGTGAACCAAGGGTTTCCGAGGCTAGGCAAACAAATCCAGCTTCTCGCAATATCTGAGCGCTGTCCTTCACATCTGTGCTAAAGGTGAGCTCATTTTTGCCTTTTGTTTGACGTGTTCTCGAGAATCATTGCACTGTTATGATTTTAGATATTCTGGCAAGAATGTGTTGAATGGTAAATTACGTGATGATATACATATAAACTGAAATATCTTTAAGTTACAAGTTCGAGTTGTGAAATTATGCGTATATATATATACTGTATATATATATATATATATATATATATATATATATATATATATATATATATATATATATATATATATCGTGTGTTTGTGTACTTTTTTTCGTTTTGCATTAACGCTTAGACTTATTTGTAATACATAACTGTACTCAGCAAAGGAATGTGTATCTGTGTACGCGCCAAGTATAATTTTTCGTGTAATCGTAAAATAATTTTTGTCTTTCCATTGCTCGAGATATTTTTGCTTTCTCGCGACTGCTTTTACTACTTTATCCTGCATGTTCCTTTTTTTTTTTTTTTTTTTTTTTTCTAGTATACACTCATATGGTCAAAGAACGGCAGTGGTAGGTAGGTTCGGATTAAGGTAGCATCATCCAGCCTACTTACACAGTGGTTACAGAGGCTGGACCAGGATCCCCGGGTCTGGTGCACGGAACTTATGAACTTAAGACTTAACTACTCAGAAAAGATCGATATATGGATACATTGCATTTTATCAGTGGCTAATAGTTTGTTTTATCTACTATTTACTTTGTATTGTGTTGTTTCCTGTTATCATGCTTTCCCTATTGGAAAGTGGCTGTAGATTTTTAGTTTTCTGTAAGAGAAAACTATTGTGCCGGTTTATCTGTCCGTCTGCACTTTTTACTGTCCGCGCTTTTTCTGTCCGCCCTCAGATCTTAAAAACAACTGGGGCTAGAAGGCTGCAAATTAGTATGTTGATCATCCACCCTCCAATCATCAAGCATACCAAATTGCAGCCCTCTAGCCTCAGTAGTTTTTATTTTATTTACAGTTAAAGTTAGCCATAATCGTTCTCCTGGCAACGATGTAAGATAGGACACCACCGGGCCGTGGTTAAAGTTTCGTGGGCCGCGGCTCATACAGCATTATACCGAGAACACCTAAAGATAGATCTATTTTCGTTGGCCTTGATTACACGCTGTAGCGGCTGTACAGAAAACTCAATTGCGTCGAAGAAAATTCGGCGCATTTTTTCCTTGTTTTTTAATAGAATTACTGTAGGATATCATAGCACCAGGCCCCAGAAGAACCAAATTTCATAGAGGTCTTCATTTTCAAAGGTCATCATCCGATTAAATGAAAGTTAATTAATTTGGGAAGCGTTATAAATAACTACTGGGCTATAGCTTTTCATCTTTCACTTAGTTCATTATTCATATTAAAAATTGCCCCTTTCCATCTCGTTTGCACTTTTCTGTTTATTCATTAATTTATTTCATTTTACACTGATGAAATAGTTCTCACCATTACATATAACTTATGGTAAATGTAGCAAATTGGATAATAAGGAGAAGGGTATCCTTGGCCAGCCTCCTTTAAAAAAAATTGGAAAATGTCAAAGGAATTAAGATATATTTGGAAGGAAGCTCCAGTCAAAGGTATTAGATCCCATGATACAAAGAAATGGCAGGGTCTAAGAGAACAAATCGTTTTCACGTTCACCATTTGATGAACGCAATTTTGTCTATCTTTGTTCATCGAAATATTACGCAAATGGGAAAAGGCCACTGAATGATCAGTGATCTTGAACTTTCCACAAACAGGCTCTGTGACCATTCATCTTTTTGAGTATCACTACCACGTGACAAAAACCTTATGATAGTGAGTTAATGACAAATATACGTAAAGGCGGAAAAAAAGAAAGAGAACACAGAGTGAACATATAAAAACTATCGCCACTGAGGTAGCCTAAGGGTCTGAGATTTGATTTTATGGATGGGGGAAGCGTGTGGGAGGGATGATTTGAAT